>VYZX01031638.1:3103-13622 GCA_013401335.1 Brachypteracias leptosomus
GATGAGTGTGAACCAGAAGACATGAATGTAGCTGGACAGTAGTACAGCAGCAATGACAACTGGGACTGGAGGCAAAGTGGAGGCTGCAGCAAAGTCTTGGGAAGAGGAGAAATATTTCTGACTGTTACAATTGCACTTGTGGTATTTTTAACTGGTTATGACCAGTTGTAAATTTCACTTGATTTTATGCTATTTTAACAGTCAACATGGAGTATCTAATCCATCCTGCAAAAGGAAGAAAGCGGTGCATGGAAAGTACTGACAGTGCAACCAACAGTTAATGGACTATTTTCAATAAGAGCATTTCACCTAGTGAAATGAACAGAAGCACCACNGTAAGATCTGCTGTTTATTTTATCATAAGGGTCTCTTCATGGTACTCTGTTGCTCTAACTTCTGGAAAGCCATTTTAAATTTCAGCATCAAGCAAAGAAAACAATTCCTTAACTCCAGAGTAGGAAAAGTGATTTTGGAAAAATGCATTTGACAGCCAACAGCAGTAGCCCTTAGTCCACAGACCACTTAAGGGNATCATCTACTTAACTATAGAGAGTCCTGTAATTGTTGTACCTACTGGAGACATATATGTGGGTTAGTGTAAAGTCATGCTTCTTCAATGCGATGGCAACTCAAGGCAAAAGGAAATTGATAACAAAAACCGGAACCAGGAACTATTTTGGCTTCCCTCAGGAAGGTTTAGCAAGACCAAATGGGATAAGGTTATGCTGATAATACCATGTTCCAGAGTTTCTTTTTCCTCAGATTTAAAACTAATGGGTACACACAAAGAAATTAATGCTTAAGAAAGTCCTTCATCAAATCTGTGTGTCTTGTTCTAACATTGTATTATTGCTGTAAGCAAGTATACCCTAGTGGAACAGAATCTCAGCAGCCACGAGTCTTAAGATTATGGCACTGACACGTAGGAGCAAAACCACTGATTCTTCTTCCAAAGAGGAGCGTCAGACAGGGTCTGTTCTGAGGAAGCACACCAGAGCAACACAACCAGCAATGTCTTCAAGCACTACACTAGAACTTGTGCAACTTAACACACATTTGGAATTCAGGAAGGAGATTCATCACAAAAAATTGTGTCTGTTCAAAGTGGAACGGAACCAGGTTGTGAACAGATGTAATGTTTCTGAACTCATAAAAGTGACAATATTTCAATACAAGCAAAACTGTAAAACAAAGAAAATGACATTTGCAGTTAGTTCTATTACCGCCAACAACGTGGATAGACTGGTTTGGAATGGTGTGGTCAAGTGGTTACAGCAAAGAATAAAGGTTGGGTATAATCCCAGCTCAGACAATCACTACGCTGACCTCAAGAAAGCCATCTGATCTCCTTATGCCTTAATCAAACAGCTGGAAAACTGGATAAAAAACAGGACTGGGTTGAAAACCAGATGTGCAGAGAAATTGGGTCTTCCTGAGTAAATAAATTACAAAATACCCTATACAGAACATAAGAGTTTGATGCAGGTGGGAATGGTTTATTTAGCACTTTATTATGTGTTTGATTAAAAAATAGCACTAGAGATCAAAACTGTAAATACTGCCAATTTACTTGGAAATGCATTCACATTATCAGAATGAAATGAACTGGAAGGGAATGCAACAAGTAAAGACCAAAAAATGAATTTTATAGACACAGTCCTCAGGAAGTCTTTAACTCATGCATAGAAGTATTTCACACAGGAGATCTTTGACAAGTTCATATTGCTCATCTGAGAAAACTCAAAAAGTCTTTTCATTCCTCTTTTAAAGTTCTAAGCTGCAAGCATGACTTTAAAAGCCGAACAAATGATGTTACATTTTTATGAAGGTCTCAACTTGTAATGCATGATAAAAAAGGTCCATAAAACAATGAAGGCACAGATAAAGAACAACTTCATATAGAGAGTGTATTGTACAAAGATTTTTAATAGGTGATTTTTCAGATTATTATCACTCTGAATGAATTAAGTGTATCTGCTCCTCATAAAGCAAGAATTTTAGAACACTGCACTTTGAATTCCTTTAGGACATCCAGCATTCATCCCCTAAATTGGGGGTCAAAGTCCTTTGAAAAGTATGCACAACTTATAAAGCCCTATCTTAAAGAAACCTCTAGTGCCCACTTAAATGATCAGAAGGGGAAAGAAACATCCACATTCCCAGTTTTCGATCTTTTCAGTAACTTCTGGGAGCTCATTTTTTGCAGTTTAGCCTCAGCTGGCTCATATATAAAAGGTATGATACTTTTCATTGGACCAAAAAGTGTTTATTTAACAAAATTCAATGACCACAGGCGAAGGTCAGGTAAAGCAGCTCTCATTATACTTCTTTAAGTTATACTTCTTTAAAAAAGCTTACATTACATTATGTATTGTCCATTACGTAGTGTAATCTAAGCTTTTTAAAAAAAATTATACTTACTACGTATGAGCTTTGACCTAATGTCAATTATGGCAACACTATGTTGACCTCAAGGATGTCTAAAGCACTCTTTCAAGGGGAAGAACATAAGAAAATCATTTTTTAATCACCACACTCACTATAAACACTTTAAAAAGATGTGATTTCCACTCTCCTTAATTATAGTCAGATGGTATCTTTAGCAATTGCTGAATCCACACCTAGAAACAAAATTAAGAGTTTAATGCCCAGGAATTAATTTCTAATTAAACCAACGCAGTTATCAGAAATTACATTAATGAACCAAAACTGCCCATCCTGTGTTGATAGTCTACCCAATGAACATTCAGGAGTTACTCAAAGCTTTCAATACTACACTTAAAATAGACACAACCATGTGCTTGTTCAGCAGCAATGCTGTAAAGTCAGTAAGTCTCAGTACTAGTTGCATTAGTCACTCAAAACTACCGCTTTTCAAGGTTTGCTGACAAGATACTGCTGATTCATTTCATCACTGCTGCTCTGCCTCCTCCCATTAAGAAAAGAGGTAACATTGCACAGAGTTTGCTAGTAGGGTTTTTGCCAGGAAAATAAGGAAAGTGCAGTGGGTGGGAGGATATCACCAGAACTTCCTCACTGTTAACTTAGCACAGCCTCCTTCTATACACCAAGGTCAGAAGGAAAACATTTTCTTAATCAAAGGCATAGCCATGTACATATGAAACAACAGCATCAGCGGGCCACCTTAGATTGCACATTTGAAGCACTGTCTTAACACGTTATTTTCAGATATTAAAGTAGCCTCTTTTCACCCTTAACTGCAATACCATGCAGACTTCATTCAAGAAGGTGACAGAATATTCCTCTCCTGCCACTACTGTCTTTATCCGCACAGAATTCAAGCCTCAAACTGGAACTTCTAACCTTATATCCACTTTATAAAGATAACTGTGATTTTACTAGGGCTGAGGAAGATTCTCTGCTACAAAGATTAGTGTCACAGCAAGATTTCTTCAGAAACAAACACCAAGACAGCAACACTTTGAAGTTTTCATTCTGATGGGGAATGGGTCATAATCTACATTTCTTAGGAACAACTTTGCAACCATGTCATTACAAGACTAAAGGTCTTGTCATACTTTCAACTGTTAGCAGAGACATTATTTTGAGATATCATTACTAAGAGGAAGTTTTCTCTGAAGTTTTTGCTTAGAGTGGCATCATTAACAAGAAAAAAAGGATATTTGGAAACAATGCTTTTGGTTGAGTCTTTCAGCAGGGGTTTTCATTTCTATATCATATAGTTGTTGTTTTATAGCAAGCGTATGCATTGAAATAAATTAAATGAGAATATCCACAGATTTCCAAGTCTGCTTTAAGTATTCTCTGTTAAAAAAATTAGTCCGTTCTGCCATGGAATAATTAAAAAATTAGTCCATTAAGCTAATTTTTTTGCATATTAACTTCCCTGCTTACAAAAACATGCATACGTACAGCATACACAGAGGACCATAACAGCGGTTATACAGCGCTAAACATTTTTCTTTTCCATAAAGAAAAACAAAAACAGTATTTTATTATTTTTTAAATGCCACACCAGTAAAACAGCTGAAGTTGGCTTGTACCAGTTACTTATCATCCTTGGTAAAATTACAACAGCAGAAGAAAAATGAGATTTCAGAAATCACTGGAAAATAAAACCAGTGTAAGTTTGCTCAGGATTTAATGGAAATTACGTACAGAAAGGCACCAAATGGCTAGCCACAGTCTAAGTATAGAAAGAAACACGTCTCCAGTGCTAATCTCATTTTTCATTGTCATCATACTAAGTCTGTAGATTTCTGTAAGATCAAAGTGTCCGAAGAGTTAAAATACAAAAATAAAACCAAAACCCCAATGCCTAGATTTCCTTTAGTGAGTTTTAAACCCGAATGACTTCTTAAGGAGACTACAAAATATTACTGATAGCAGACAGGAAAGAATTAACATGTCTGTTATATTTTATCACAAACTTGTACAAACTTCAGTTATGTCTCGAAGCCAAACATATTAATCACAGAGCAAGCAGGTACTGCACAATTCAGTGTTTTCCTTAGCTTTGAACATCTCCCAGCTTGGACAGATATGCCACTCTTTACTAGGCTGGAAGAGAACAGAACAGATGAGCTCCTGGAAATCCAGCTTTCATGCTCAGGTACCCAAAGCCAAGGGGCACCCAACCATTAAAATACTGCCTGAATTCAAAGATAATATATTATGAAATACTGTGTAACATGATCAAGAATGAAAATGTTAGTAACAATGGGATTCTCAACACCACATCTTCCGCTCCTGAATAAGCCAAACATTTTTTTCCTTTTTGGGGGATTAAAAAAAAAAAAAGCAAGCCAAAAATCACTCTCCAGTGCACAAAAAGCTAAAAGAATTCTCAAAACACTCAGACCATGAAAAAACTGAGAATTCCTTTTCTTCAAAGACCTACAGGCTGAAGAACTGAGCTCCCTTTAAGAATTTAGCTTCTCTGAACAAAACAAGTCTTCTAGCACACACAATTTAGCGCAAGCAGAAGCCAAGGAATAATCTCCTGCAGAGATTAAAGATGATCTCATGACTATCACACAGAACCCTTAGGTGGGGAGAAGGAAGTCTTCATTGAAAGTAGGCATTATCATTCTGTAGGAAAAAAAACCAACCCAAACACACATACAAAATGGTTTTCTATGGAAGCAAATAGCCAAGAAAATAACACAAGAACAAACATTTAGAATTTTTAAGAACTTGCATGGGGGCTGTGAATGTTACACCATCTCATTATAGTACCTCAGAACACAAAAGTGAACAGCCTCACAGGTATTACTTTTAAACCTAAGAATGTGTAGAGATTACTAAGGACATACAGGGAAAAATAATTACTTTTTCCCTGAGAATTACACACAAATTTGTACAAGAACTAACTACCCTCATCTACTTTTTAGCATCTTACCTCTAATTCTATGAATATACAGTAAAACAAGAACTATGTCTCACAACTTCTAGCCTCCCTTGTTTCACTCTGCACTAGAACAAAGTATTCCATCTTTGAAAATTAATTAAATCTGTCAGGAATTCTAAAGAACAAAGACAAAAAGAGTAGAGAATTTACTCCACTTACAGGTTACTCTGATAATCAGCAAAAGGGATATATAAAAGGTCCTACATACTATGTAGGACCAGCTTAGAGCTTCTCTGAAGCTTATGCATATTTGAGCTTTACTAAAGTTAAACAAATGAGAACAGAACATTCAGTTCTGTGTTTGCAGCCGAGAGCTCAAGACAACTTAAGGGGTTCTACATAAATATTTTATTTCAGATCAGAGCATTCTTTTAAAGTATACCCTTCTGAACATCTCCTCCTACCACACTTGATTCAGAGAGTAGTTTCAGAGCATATAAACTGGATTCCTTTTAGATGAACCAGAAGGTAGGATCCAGAACCTGCTTATTTCCCTAGCTGCTAATGGGCAGTTAGTCCAGAGCAGACTGGAGCTATATGGAATCAGGACCCCTAAAAGATGTATAGCACAATTTGCTTTACATATTTGCTCCTACCAGATTACACCACTTGCTAATAAAGAATTAGCCTGAGAAAGGTCCCTTTTCTTAGTACAAGTCATTCAAGGCTTTTTTTACCTCATCTGTGGTAACCTATGCTCCTGGGTTGCACAAAGACACCTTAGCACTGTTGGCCAAGAGAAGTAGAGCAGCCTAGAGGTCACCCCACACCTGAGCCAGCTGCCAACCTCAGATAGCATTTCCTCTGCTAATTCCCACCTACAGCACCAGAAGGGCACAAACAGGGGAAAAGGTTCTGAACTGCAGCTGTCCACAGCTTCTTCCACAGCAGCCAGGGAGCAGACATGGTTAGCCTCCCAGGGCGGGGGGACTTCTACCCTACTGCAACTGAGGGCCAGGTATTGAGCAGACAATTTAAGATCATAGGGGTGCTTTCTTCCATTTAAGGTTACAATGGACAACTGCATATTTTACTTTATTTTTAAGAGCTGTATCTATGGAATGAGAAGAGAGTTTTTCTTAATGTTAGCCATGCCAACTTTCACTATACAACACATGCATTCTCTCATTCTTTCTGCAGAGCCCCAGGATCAGAAAAATCTCATTAAGAATCTAATCAATGAGAACTTAAAAGAAAAGCTGAAAATGAAGTACAGTTATTAATGCAGTTAACATTATTGCAGCTGTGTGGCAGCATGAACTGAACTGACAGGTCCAGAAATTGTGACGAGCTAACAATAAATAATGCAGTCCTTGCAGTCAGACAGCACTGATTTTTTTGTTATTCATTTCTGCACTTCTGTGAAGCACTGCCAGTTATAAAAAAAAAAAAAAAGGGAAGCAGGGCAGCTGTTGATTACTTGTTAAAGTAGCTGCAGAGCTATCACACTAGAAGACAATTAATTCTTGTTTGTTTTGTTGTTAACTAAAAGGAAGCAATTTGTTAGAAAAAAAAAATACAAGCATCAACTCCAGTAAGTATAGATACTAGTAGGAATGATAACTGACCAAGCTTTCTTTTCTGAGTTACTGGATAGCGGGAAAAGCACCTAAAACTTCATAAAACTGCACTGAAGCAATCTCTTTACAAATTTCTCGGCCTTTAAGAGAAAGGCCGCATTTTATACATCTCTGCTTGAGAGGATTAAGCATTAGCAACAAGCCACATTCCTAATTAACTCCCTGCCCTCTTCCCACCCATTTTATAAAGGTGCAACAGATTTTTTTTAAGCTATGAACAAAAATTGCAACAGTGCACAACTCTTCTCCTAAAGATAAGCATCTCCTGTAACCAGTAGACTCTGCAACAGTGTTCTTTTAACAAAAAACTTGGCTATACAATAGTTGTTTGGATTTTTTAATCTAAATATCTAAGGTTAAAAGCCATACCTAGGTATACTTTAGTGGTTAGCTCAAAAAAATCTGTATTCCTGTATCAGTGATACAGATGTTACTCAAAAGTGAAACAAGAATGGAAAGTTCCAAGAGAACAGTCTGCAAAGGCAGGTGATCAAAGGGACTTTGCAACTACGCCAATAAGCCACAGTGCCGTCAGGAATTTCATAGCTAGCAACTAATATTCCAAAAGGCATTAGAAGTGCATCACTTTGATCTACATTCCAGTACGCGTCATCACAATAGGCAGGAAACACCTATCTAGAGGGGTAACAATGAAGTGCAGCAGATGCCTGTGACCATAAATTAGAAATTTATTCATCAACATATAACTAATATTAAATTTCCTTGAAGGTGATACGAGAAATGTGATCACCAAAGGGGCAAACAGAGATAGATACAGTTGTATGTAGGAGAAACCCACACAACAGAAGTTGCCAGACAAAAGGACAAGAGAAGCACAGCAAACCGTCAATATGTAGGACATACTCCCAAATACATAAGAAGAAGGATGACTGGCAACACTTATGTGTTAAATAAAAGTGTTGCCAGTCCAGGACACCATTCCTTCTAGGGGGCTGGAGAATGGTGATAATGTGAAAATATCAGGCATTAAATAACAATAGAAAAATAATCAGTCTACACTGGTTCTTACTTCAGTCAAAGAGCTCTCAAGCCTGATCACCCTGACTTCCAAGAACCAGCAAGGGCCATAGCTACCACTGCTAAATGTACAGCACCAGCTCCAGGGTATTGTGTACTCAAAGCTAATTTACAATGTGGGTTAATGACTAACAACTTTGTGTAACACAGTGTAACATGCATGAGTTTTAACCTTTAGCAAGATGTGTGCTGTTAATGAATGAAATTAACAATTTCAAACCTTTAAACTAGCCTGATCTGCCCACCTTTCTAACATTCCTACCACAGAAATCTCCAATTCCCTGCTGCCTATGTAGCTATAACCACATGCACAAGTGCATCTATTCAGTCCTAACACAAATTCATTCTGACTGCACACACACATCTGTCCATTTGGAGGTTTTGCTGGTTCAGGAACTAATCAATTCAGTTAACTTAGTGCTCTTCTCCTGATGTGGTGACCACAAAATTGCAGGGTAGGGAAAAAGGGGCTATACAATATTTCCCATAAACTATGTTCTGTAAATCTAGCATCTCAAGCCTGGCACAATACTGATGTAGGGACAGTACAGGACTAATGCCGCTTCTAGACAGAAAAGCGGCTAGCTTGGAGTGAAGGCAAAAGTTTGGGTCTATTTGCACCGTAAAATAGAGGAGTTTGAACCCAAGGGGAAAACACTCATATGCACAAAAGAAATGATCTCAAACCACAGCGATGTTAGAGATATTTACAGGCATATCAATGCATCTAAGTAAACCAGTTGTCTGATCCCTAATTAGTGACAAATGCTCCCCTGAAGACATTACTCAGTTTTTCCAAATGCAAAAACCTTGCACTTAAAAAAATATAATCCCTTTCTAGAAGCATGCGTTGGATGGCAAGTTTAATGAGTGTTAGCTCTTCCTTTTTTAAATTCCCAAAAGTAAGATGAAGTGTCAAACACTGTACTAAGTTAGAATAACCATATACTAACCACGTCTTGTTCTCACAAGTCTACAGGCAATTTTTATTCTAAACACAACTATCATAAATCATTAAGTTTAATAATGGCTTAAATCCAGTGAGATTTGCACAGCACAAATTGGATATTTGGGGTTTCAGCCATTAGCTTATTAGTTGTAGTCTGCTCACTTATGCAGAACGGAATTTTAACACTGATCCTTACACAATTCCTTGCAGAAATATCTCCACAGGATGAAGCCACCCTCCCACTGAGGATGCTGTTTGGTCTGTTTGAGAGAATCTCAACATCCTCTTTGACTAGATACTGAAGACTCAAAACTCTCTGCTACTTTTGTTCTCAATTAACTCAGCATAACTCAGCTTCAGCTTAAGATCTTTAATACTGCTTTTAGCAAGGAAATCTGTATGGAGTGTCTACAAGCAACTACAGAAGAAGCATAGTAGAGCAAAACATTGAAATATAAATTACACACTTTTCCCACATTTACAGGCTTTATGTTATATACAGCCATCATATCTACTTTTTAATCATGAGAAGCAGAGACTATTTCAAAGAATAGGATTCTTCTGTTTTCTTTTTTTCCTGGAGGAGAGGAAGATAAGAAAGAAGCATGCACATACTGTTACATTTCACATGTAGGGGAAACATGGACATGTGTTCTGGGATGTCTTTGTGCTGTCAAATATTGCAGCCAACTATACAAGCAAGGAATTTGGTTCCATACCTAAAGAGGTCACTCAGACATCAAGAACAATGTTCACCTCCACTACCTTGTGAAAGCTATGCCCCTTTTCCATTCCAATCATTTTCTCATTGTGAAGAGAAAGGAGACAGCCTAAGCTAAAAGGAAAGCTAAAGGAAGATTTCAGTCAGGCTAAAAACTACTTACAGAAATAAATGCTCTTATATGAAGAAAAACATCATTGGACAATATATAAAAGTCTGGACTAATGGCTAATCTTTCATCATAGCTTTGGAAGTAAAACATTGGCAGGAAACTAACGGAGAACTCTGCAGACACTAAATGCCCAAACTATAGACTCTCACACATGCTTAGGAAAAAAAAAAGAAAAGTTTTAAGTTTGTTTATTAATGCTACTTCATTTTACTACTTCATCATTTGTCCTTGCTAAATGTAGCCTCATTATGACATAAGGATTTCTCATGTGAAATTCCAACACAGACTTGATTCAAAGCAGAATAGAGTCAGCCCTTGAAGTTTGCTCATATGCTGCTCTTCAAGTCAAATCATGTAGAACTTTCAGCCTTTTGATGACTTGCACCTGTCTTACAATATTTTTGAAGAACCCCTGGCTACTCAGAAATTGCTTTTTCCTCCTGCCTCATATTCTTTTCCGTAATGTAGTTTCACTTCAAGCTTGCCAAAAACACATTAACCACAAGGAGGGCATAAAGAAGTCTAATCCTATCAACGAGCAGACAACTGTTTAATATAGCCAAATAAAATGTACTCATCTGAATCAGTCATATCATGTTTTCTCCAAACTAGTAAACAGCTGCAGACAAAGTCTGCTTTCCATCAAATGTTCCGCTTGTAACAAACT
>VYZX01031638.1:22192-41194 GCA_013401335.1 Brachypteracias leptosomus
AAGATTTTCAAGTAGTTTACTTAAAAAATATATGTATTTCCATTTGAATGTTTAATTGAATTGATATTGAATGTTATCAATAACATTACTTTTACATTTCTCTTTTGCAGGTCTTTTGGGGGGAATATACACATCTAATTAACTTTTTTTTTTTTGCATTGTTTTCCTGGTGTGCTTTCATACTTCTCTATAAAAGCAGAAACTGACATTTGCAAGAAAAATAACATTACATCACCATGCACAGGATTGATAATCTGTCAGTAACAGAATGATAAAATTTGCCAACAAATTTGCTGTATTATTCAAAAATGATTAACTGCTATTCTCACCACTAACAGAACACTCTCCTAACTTCATGGTTAGACATTTTATTTGCCATCCTTTAAGTTACATGAATTATCAGAAGGTATTTTCTCCTTTGTATTTATACACACCCATAAACCATCATGTCATTGACTCTTCATTGTCAAAAGGGCCACATTTTCCCATTCAACTGTATCTTTTATTTACTAAATGTTATGTTTGCTAACTTTTCTTAGAATACTTTTTTGGATGAAAGGCTAAGAAAATCCCAGTTTCTGTTTCAAGAGGTGTTAGCAAAACCAACATAAACATGAATTAACTGCAGAAAATGAAAAATTGAAAAGTTTGCCAGCAAATGAAAACACAGAAATAACCCCCCGCCAGACAGAATACTTAAGTGTTTGAAGTTTGCAATATCTTTATTTTCTAAAAACTGGAAACATCCTATCATACTGCAAAGAAGAACAAATTACTTGCTCTACTTTATGAGAATCTGTAGCCAATCAAACAAATACATATAATGTACTTTTATATGGGAACATTGTAGATTTAAAAGTTAAAGGTAGCAACCACTTAAATTGTGCCAGGTGTTGCAACCTTTTTGTGGCAATTAAGTGCTGTACTCCTGCTGAGCTAGTAACAGAATAAGAACAACTGAAGCCTTATTTAAGCTAATGCGTGTGATAACAGTTACTAAAAAAAAAAATCTGTACTAGAATAAATTAATTGTTAGTGGAGATATCTTAAAGAGCTAGAATAAAAAACCAAACCAAAATATAATAAGGGCAGCTTGCAGCCAAGACACAAGATGACTGAGACAAGAACAGCTGCAAATCAAGCACAAGAAACCCAACCATTACATGAAAATGTTCACAAGATTAGAACATGGGTGTAAGAGCTCAGATCAAAAATACATGTATTTCAGTGTCCCACACAAAGACAGGGTGCAGCAACTGAGTACAAGAATTTTACAGCAAGATGTAAAAAGAAGAAAGTTCTTAGCTTTCATCACTTAGCATAATATATAAGAAAGAAGGACAGGCACCTTGACCCTGAAGAGAAGAAACAAAAGCATCAGTACTGTCAGTCACAGCCAAGGCACACAGTCATTTTGAGACTGAAAACAGCCACTTTCTGGTACTATAAAAGCAAGATTCTGCTCAGTTACCTTTAGATATACTGTCACAAAAAAATCCAAACTGTAATTATATATAACATTTCTTTGTGATACTCACCATGTTTACCTCTGGTAATGTCAACATACTGACAAAGCCTGGGATGGGTGATTGTTTTAAGGATTTGAAATCTCCCCAGAATTTTGATGGAGTTGGGGGTCAGAGGAAGGCCATTACTTCCACAAACATCATGCGGCAGAGCCGAGGCAAAGAAGGTGGAGGCACCCATCTCAGTGTCTTTTAAAGGAAACATCTTTTTTGCACAATCTTAAGCCCTTTGGAGAAATCTGTATTCCTTAAAAAGAGGACACAGAGTAAAAATTAATCTTTAAAAGACACAGATTCTTGTGACTCAGCTGAGTAGTTGTTAACTAAAGGATGTAATTAAATGGGTTTTTTTAATCTCTGTTTTGGTGGAATGAGACATTTTTGCATAATGAACACAATAACAATAATACAGTATTGCTGCATAGTAAACACTACATTTAAAGATGAAAATATGGTAATAGTTTTAAACATAGATTTAAGAATTATATACAACTATTTTTAGGAGCAGATAAATGCTTTAATACAAACAATACTCAGATGACTACTGCAATATAGTAGGTTATTTACTCAAAACCAACAAAGGCACCAAACAAAAACACTCTTCTAAAATACCACCTTGTATTTTATGCAGGCCATAAGACTAAATTACCACATCTTTAGTGACAATCCAGTATGTATATACTATAGCATTCGTAATATTTAAAGCTATGAAGTAAATAGTTTTCTGTCTTACCACTATTTCCTTCCCTACCCATAGATAAACTGGTAGCTCACACTGACTCAATAACAAATTTAGGAAGTAATCCACATTAAATATTTCTATGAGACACTCAAGTGGAAAAAAGTTAGCTTGCAATTTAGTCCCAGGAGCACTTAGTTTCATGACCATTTTTCTCTCCAGCAGGAACAAGCTCTCTCCTCCAAACTATGCATTTCAAATCAGCGTGAGTTAAACCTTTTCTCTGCACCTTTTCATAACCACCCACTATGCCATTTAAGAATATGAAAATCCAAACCATGGACAAGTAACAGACACCTCTACAACCAGTTAGGCCTCATATAAAACTGCCTGACCACTTTTTACTAGCAAACTAAGAGTTTAATCTGAGGTAACAAGTACCAAAATCCAAAAACTGAATCAAGCCTCTGCTCAGCTCATTTCTGGACTGTCCAGATGATGACCAAAGACACTACAAGCTTTCTTGACAGAAGGGCAGTGTTATCTCTCCGCACATGCTAACTTCCATAGCATGTACATAGCTGCGTATAAGGATACAAATACAAAGAGAGTTAGAAAGGCCAAACTTATATGCTCTGAAGTGAGCCCTAGCCTGGAAGTTGTGATGATGAAGTAGATGGCACTTCCACATCATGGGGTGAGAGGCCATAGAACAGGAAAAAACAACTTCATTAATGAGCCTGTGCAGAAGAGCACCATCCAGTTCACTTCAGCTCCAAAGACTCTATGGCACACAATCTGGAGGCTTCTGTGTGCAACATCCAACCCTCTTGTCAGGGACACAATAATAATTAGAAGCTCTAAAGAGTAGAAAAAGAAATGCAGTTGCTCCAGGAAAAGAGGAGGAAGAACCCTTAGGATTTGAAGCCCATAAGGGAAATAATAGGAAAGCTTGAAGTATAAACCCAACATAATTCTTTCAAATGAAATGTGATAATTATCTTAGGGGCTTCATGAAGCAGAAACCAAGTAGAACAAGATTACGCTGATCACTAATGAAAGTAAGTACTACTTTTTAATTATTCTTTCAGCCAACAATATCTTCTGCTTTTAGAAGTTATTTTCTCATGAGAAAGTTACATAGGAGAAATACAGCATTTAACACATTAGTGTCTGAAAACCTTCTTCGCAGCACAAAATTCCCAGTAAAAACCTACTAAGATCCTTTTGTGAATCTTAATTGAGAAAGCAACCCCATAACAAGTTGCACAGAGATCCTTATATATCAAACATATTTTCTAAGACCATATAAATGCAAATTATGGAATGCACCTTCTGTTTTAACTAATATAGTCCAATTTAAGATAGAAAGCAAACATCAGGCTGCTCTCACTTGTGTGGGTTTTCCCCCCTCACCTGAAGAAACAAAGACATGAGATATGTACATTTACATTCTAATATACACCATCATATTAAATATGAATGCAAAGCACTAAGGAATCAAACTTAAAAAGTAAGAAAATAAATCTGAAACAGCATTGAGCACTGAAGTTTCTGTAGTAATATTTTTGTATTGTCCTATTTGTAAAGATACAATATTTTCATATCTCAAGAATATTTAATATTTTTTGGAAGTGATTTATTTTAGCATGCCAACAATGCAATTTACAGTTAGAATACTCCATTGGAAAAACATAAATTGGACTGAGTGCAAGCACAAAAAATTTATTGGCATGCAGCAAATTTCAACTGGAAAGCTTTAACTGTGTATTTTAAAAGACCCACAAAAAACCCCCAACCATCAGGTCTGACAAATGAACTACCTGGCTTCATAAAGAAAATATCTATTAACCATGAATAAAAATAAAATCTTGATTTAGAGAATTAATTATAATATTGCTTGTCACAACAATCTTCTAATTTCTCTAAAATAGAGTTAATATGACCAGAGTTGAGGGGAGGGAGAATAAAAATATGCCCAACAGTGAGATGCATTATGTCTTTAAAAAGTTAAATCATAGAATCATAGAATGTTTTGTGTTGGAAGGGACCTCCAAAGGTCATCTAGTCCAACCCTCCTACAATAAGCAGGGACATCTCTACCTAGGTCAGGTTGCTCAGAGTCCCATCAAGCCTGACCTTGAATGTCTCCAGGGATAGGACCTCCACCACCTCACTGGGCAACCTGTTCTAGTGTTCAGCCACCCTCATATTAAAGAACTTTTTCCTAATGTCTAACCTAAATCTACCCTTTTATAGCTTAAAACCATTACCCCTCATCCTGTCGCTACAAAGCCTTGAGAACAGATCTTCCCAAGTTATGCCCTCGTCCAGTGTTTCTGACAGATTCCAAAAAATGACTGCTAAGCATTTTCCAAGGTCCAACCTATCTATAGTCTACTAGATAATACTTTTCTAATACCTTGATCTGCATTCAGCTGACATTTAAAAAGGAATATTAATAAAAAGACTTGTTAAATATCACTAATTCAATAACCATTTTAGGAGATTAAACTTTTCTTGTACTCTAGATCACTTGGCCTGCAAGGATGAATTAAGGCCACCTGCAATGCTTTCAGCTAGACAACTGCAGATTTATCGCTCACTCCCTCTGGTTAGGAAGCGCACACACGAAAAGGAAGACATGAGATCAGCAAATAATCTTTCCTGTCAGCCACCTAAAGGAATCAATAAACAATTTTAAAAGGCATACAATAAAACAAGTTCTCTTATTATAGAGTTAGTTCTGTGGAATCCACTAAAGCAGTGAAAAAAAGTCTCTGATGATAGAAAATAGCTAGTTCCATCAATAGCTGCCTTCACAATTAAACTCTGATCTCTGTTCTTAACTCTCAACTTCCATAAATTCCAGGGACTGACTTGAAAAATAAACCAAGAAACTCTAAAACTGAAAACTTAATCCTTCCACCACCTGTAAAAAGGACCACACATTACAGCTTAAGTGAAAGTGTATTTTTAACTAAATTATTAGTCATTTCCCCAGTAACTTACTGACATTTCTAAATTTAAACAGAGGTGCTATACATACTTTAAAAGTTCAGCTGAAAAAAGACCTTATCTATTTTTAAATTCTGGTTTTGTTTTGGTTTTTTTAATCCACATGAAAGTCTAGTACAACTACAAACAGAGTCCTACACGTCCTCCTTATGTTCAAGGTACAAATTTACACCTCAAACTCACCTTTTCTATATAGAAAAGACACATATTGTATTAATTTTATTATTTGGAACAGTGAATTATATCCTGCAGAACTTCCCAATTCCTTTGAAATAAAAAGAAGAAAAAACGAAGTGTTTGTTCTTTTAAAGTGACACTAGGAACAGTCAAGGGAAATTCCATTTTGGGATTGAATTCTGGAAATTCAATTCTGATAAACCAAAACAGGGAGGATGGAAGAGGAAGCGAAGGCTTGTCTTATTAGTATCATCTGAAATTACTGAGCTGTTGTTTTCAAAGCACTGTTTATTCTGTATAGGAACAACAGTCCATCACATCTGGGAAATAGGTCTGGCATAAAGATTAGAAGTCCAGAAGTGGCCTGTTTTGCATCCCATCCCTGAATGACCTTTCCCTAGCTCACCACTAGAAACATTTACAGTACACAAAACCACTAACCAGTTCTCCGCAAAATCCACCACAAACAGAAGATCTTTACAAATTCCTATTTAAAATATTCAGATCAGCACTATTTTGATAGTGTTACACTTGATAGCTTTTCCACGGTCAACACTGAGAAATAAAATACAAAAGGTAGCCACTCATCTACCCTCTGAATACCTACTGCTCTCAGAGAACAATCATTTTTTCTTAAGAATTTTGCATTTTCTAGCCATCCTTTACAACTTTTTCACTGCAGCAGTGCTAAGGCAATTGAGTCAATGGTCACCAAGAACTTTGTCCTTAAAAAAACCCAAAACATATAAATTTGACTGTCAGAAGCAAATACAAACAGATCAAGGTGAATGAATCCATCCTGTGAAACATATCTATGGTTTCTAAAGCATTCACATGCAGAAATGAAGACAACTAGCCATGTACTAGTAATATTTGTTAGTAATTTGAAATGGCTACCTACTTAAATGCCTCCTGAGCATCCAGGTATAAGTGTCCCTTGCCTAATGAAGGCAGCTTTTCAGAATTAGGACATAATTATAATCAGTACTGCTACTGGATCATTTTTTAAGCAACTGAGAAGAATTTCAGGAGATCAGGCGGCCTGACTATCCTATGTTTACACTGTTTTTCATTAAATCATGGTATTTTCAACAAAGTAGGCCATTTTGTAAGAAGAAATTATTTCACAAAATATCCTTTCTTCTGCTCTTAAGTCTTAAAACATTCTCGTTGTAACTATAGTAATTACTAATTTCATAAGGTAACTGTAATTTTTGCAGGGGGTAAGTGGGACAGAGGACTAAATTTAGTTCACCTCACAAATAATTTTTTCATCTGCAGTATAAGCATCGACTACAAACACTATTAAAACACCTTAAAAATCCAAATGTAAGCAGTATTGTGGTTAACCAAATGTTTTCCCCTGTGATGTAACATCAAAACATCTTCTTTTACAAAATTTTCTAACTTCTTTAACATTAAATGAAGCAAGAAGTATTCTTGCATAGAATAACTATGCACAGAATAGCTACGGAGTTGTGGGCAGATAATTACAGACTACATGCACATTAGGCATACTTTAAAAATTAATAACATTGTTATTCTGCCCAAAGTAGTAAATTCAGCACATAACAGAAACACTTTGCTTCAGATTCCAGCTACACCATTTCTGCAATACGTAGAATAAATTAAGCATGCCAAAATTTTCATTATAATACTGTTGCTCAAGATAAACAGAAAATGACACCCAGATTTTGCCAAGGCTCCAATGCTATTGTCTTCAAAGAATACACAAACTTTGGAGAATAAAAAGCAGACCTGTATCAAGGTGGTTTTGGCATAGGCAGCTAGCAGACGTTTGAAGAATTACTTCATGGAAATGCCAAATAGTAATTCCTTTTCCTACCCTTGTAGAGATATTAAAGCACCACTTCACTCAAGCGAAATATAAGCCATCAGCAAAGATTAAAAAAATTATATCTCTCAGTAGTATTTTGAGAATTTTGTCATGCATACATGAAAGCTTCTCTATTCTATGTAGCTATTTGTGTAAGAGGAGTTATTGGTGTTGTCTGGAGTCTTTACAATGTGACCACATAGATTAAAGATGTTGCTGCTTTGAAAGCCAGGCATGAGAGTGAAACTTACAGACATGTCAAGCTTCAATCTGCAGCTAGAACATTCAGCTAGCAGGAAAAAAATAACAGCACTTGGATAGCACAATGAAAATACATAATCTAATTTCGATAGATTAGGAAAGACTTTTATCTACATCTATTTTATAAATGTGTTATTTTTGTTACCTGTTTATGAGTGTCTCTTCGTTACTGCCTGCCTGCACTGCTACATCAGTATCCCTAATAAGATGGGGTTTGTTACCGTTTGATTGATACCTTATACATGGCTGTTCAGCAATTAAATCTAGTAAACGCTAAGTGACTACCAGAAATGCCGGTAACCCCGGAAGCCTCTAAGTCTCTATAAACACGCTACCCAGAGACCCCGGCCCTCAAGCACTACCCCCAGGCCGGCGCTCGCATCCCAGAGCCAAGCCCAGCACGGCGCCGAGCGGCGCTGCCTTTCCAAGCGGCCCCGCACACCCCTCGGCGCTGCGGGGGAGCGCTCGCCCTGCGCCCCCGGCCGTGCCGGCCTCTCCCTCGGCCCTTCCGGTACCCACCGGCCGCGGGCGGGAGCGGGGAAGGCGAGAGCCAGACCTGCCACTACTGCCACCGGTACCTGCGCAAACACCGCCCCCAAGCGCAGCGTCACGCCAGACGCCGCTCCGTGACGTCACTCCGCCCCACCAGCCGTCGGAAGGACCCTAGCGTAGAGGCGACGTACGCGATGCCTGAACTCACTTTTTGTTTGCGCCTTTAAAAAAAAAGAGTTTAATAGTCTTCCCCGTTCACACACCTCCACCACTCTCCCGTGTGCGTGTACTCTGAGAACGACGTGTTGAGTGCCTGGCCTGTAAAAATAACGCTCGCGTGGGATAGTGGTTTTCTTAGGTGCATTCCGATCAGGCTTTCGCCTGGGCAGCCCGGACGAGGGGGTCCTTTTTCCCCTTGGCGGAGGAAGGTGTGTGGCGGCGGGTCGGTTCATGTGAGTTCCTCCCACTGGGGTCTGTGGTGGCTCCGCTGCGTCTCAGCACGGGCGGGGATGGGACTTTGTCCCCTCAGCGTGTTCTCGGCATGCCCGTGGGTGGCTTAGTTCAGTTGCTTATCGTCGCTGGGGTCTGTGTCATGGCGGTCTGAGGCCCTGGGGCTCCCCCGTTGGCCGGGCCGGGCTCTCTGGGGCGGGCAGGCAGGAGCCCGGCAGGACCCTGTAGTTTGCTTCCAGGCGCCGGAGCAATGAGAGGGGCGGTGGGAGCGGGGGTTCCTTGTGGGCTGTGGCGGTGGTCGTAGGGAGGCCGCTGCCATTCCTCTGAGGGAAATTACCCTACAAGGAAGGGATGGTATGAGTGTTTGGAATTGGAGGAATCGGCGTTATGTTTGTTGGGTTTTTTAAATTTCTGTAAGGGATTTAGTCACGGGGATTAACGTGCTCTGTTGCTGTAGGGTGGCATTGCAAATGCAGATACCGCACTATGTGAGGAGGAAGCATACACGTGAAGTGGTTCTTATGAAATCAGTTGTGGTCCTTACTCAGCCCATCGACTGGGATTGGGAAGTGGCATAGTGGTGGGCTGCAGAAAAAAATGATGTAATTAGTGTGAAAAGTGTCTGCTGAGCTTTGTGTAGGAACAGCTGTTACTAGTTGAAAAGTAGGTGATTTCTCTGTTTTGGTAAATGGTGTATATGTTTGTTATGCTTTTGCATAGACATCAGTGAGTAAAAAACAGAGTATAAGTAAGTATTTGGTCCATACTCCATAGAGATACTTGCAAGAATTAACATACAGGGATGCATGGATTGGCTAACAGAGATGAGCTTATGATTTGTTGCTTGTTAGGTTACATTACAAGTTCATAGCTAACCAGCATATGGCAATGTTACTGAAGTATTGTATACCTTGGGCTACTCAGTAAGTGATTTTATACTGGGTTTAGCAGCTGGCAAAATGAAGAAAATACTACTGCAAAATAAGTAATCCCTATGCTTCCTGCTCTTTCTGTTTCTTTAACTCAGATATTTATTTTTTTTAAATATAGTCAATGCTTTTCACACTTAAGTATTGCAATTCAGGATACTTACATGAAACTCGTAGTAAGGTTAGGCAGTAGTGATTAAATACAGCATCCCCTTTTTGTATTCTCTTATCATTCACTTACTATATTGTTTTCCAGTTAGGTTTAAATAATTATACATAACTTAGCAGACCTGTTGGTTTGCCCAGACCTGTTTGGAAGCCCAAAATCCGTAAAATATAAGCAAAGCCCTAAAATTTAATTTTTAATACTCCATTTTATTAAAAAGGCCTTAGAAATTAGTAACAGAATTTCAACAAAACATCTGGTAGTTGGTGAAGTGGGTTTTTTTTTCATTTTGTCTTGTTTTTTTGGCTGGTTGGGTTGGGGTTTGGTTTTTTTTAGCAAACCCCAAGTATCTTTGCTTGTCAGTGTGGCTTCACTCTCCCCACCCTGTCAGGAATTAACAATATATTCTTGTTACGGTAATTTAGACTTTAAAGAATTTTAAGAAATGTATTGGTGAGTTGCTTTGATGTTTTAGCAGCACTGAATCCTGAAGGTGCAAGGTGTTGGAAGGAAGAGTGATTTCAGTCAAAATTAATCTTAAAGCTGTCTTTAGTAAATTTGGGTTCTGGAGTATCTTCTTCCAGTTGTAATATGAAGCTTGTGCATATTTTCTGTATATTGCTAGAGAGGTATTTGTTTCTTTTACACCTTTAAATGTCAATAGAGAAGGAACCAACTTCTCATTGCCCAAGCTGAAAACAGTGGATAGTCTGGAGAGTTTGATCAAATGAGAAGGGATATTTGCTTAAAAAAGGACATTTGTGCAAATCTGAAAATAGTCCATCAGACTGCAATAACAGGACTCTTGAGTTGCCTAGAACATTGAAGACTTGATGCTTCTGACGATGAAGCATGTGTGACTGGGAAGATAATGTCAAAAATAAAAATGTAATGCAGAAAGATATGATGAAGTTGCTCTGACATCATTATAACTCTAATTTAGTGTGAATTTAACAACGGCAGACTAACCCAGGGCCTCTTTATCAAAGGAGGGCCAAACAGTCCATGAGTATTTCTTCATTCTTTTGATTTAGGAGATGTTCTCTGTAATGGCTTTTCTCCTAATTATATTTGACGGAAGTCTGTTTAATATGTTCTTGGTATTTCTATTATATATGTTATCCAAGAAGACTATCAATGAAGCTAATTGTTACGTCATGATAAGGAGAAGCAAGCAACCCCCTAGGACTTCTTACGCTTTGCAAAATTCTTTAAACCAATTCATGGCATTTTCTTAGAATTCTTTCTGAAAATAGGTCAAGAGATTCCAGTCTACTAGAGTCTATAACTTTCTGCTGACCTGGAAGTTTCACAATATTATGTTTTCCTGAAGAGAAAACTATAAAATGTCATGTGAGTAATACTTCATCACAGAAGGAGTATTGGTGGCATTTTTTCCTTTTCCTGCTTTTGTTCTTTCTAAAATTGCCTCCTTAATGTCCTTGGTAGAATCACATTTTTAAAGAACAAAGTCCTAATTTAGATAATGTTGAAATAGATATTTAACTGTAATGTTAATCACCAAAATTTCATGCTATATACTTGATGCACCGAGTTCCTAACTTAAGTGACATATCATCACAATAATTTGATCAGTGTTTCCAAATTATCTCTTATACTTTTGTCTTTCTTCCATAAGCTCCATAGAGACCTGGTTGTTTGTGACTTGGGGTGGGGGGAGGGAATGTTGTTGTTTCTTAAATTCGGACTAAAGTAGAAAGTAAAAAAGTAAAGTAGAAAGTCTGTAGTATATTGAAATAAAGTGCTCTCATTTCAGTTGGCATAAAGCTTTAAAAACAGCTTCTGGAAATATTGCAAAAATACCTCAAAATAATACTTTTATCATGCAGCACATTTTGTACTATAGAACTGTGCTAGTTTGTATTGTAAGATAGGAAGAGAGAAGATAAGGTAATAATCAGCTATAGTAATTTGTATGTCTTCTTTCTGAATCAACAGACCACTTAAAATTGCTGCTCTGTGAAAATGTACTCATTAGCAGTAGAATCAAATTAGAAATGTACCAGTTTCCACCCCACAAACATTAGAGTAAGTAATTTTATGGATGTCATGTTACTCTGTTCTTTTCTGGAAAAGCCCTCAAAAATCACAGAGGTAGCTTGTGCGTTCTGAAGAATGAGAACTCAGATAATGGCACCAGAATGAAGAGTGGATCTTGAACTGGCAAGAAAAAAAACATGTATTGAGATGCAAAATAGGATATAAACGTTATGCAAGGCTTGCCTAGACTAGAGTGAAAAGAAATTGAGCTCTCAGATGCTTACAAATCCTCCTACTTTACAATCCCCTGTAAGCATACTGGGAAAACATCTATATCAACATAAAACAGTTGTCATAAGGATTAACAAGTGTGCAGGAAGGCAAATCTGGTGTCAGCCATAATATTTTTGAACTTATGGTTCTTATTACCATAACCAAGAAACAATTTCCTTTTTAAATTTTTTGTTATACTGGGGGTGAGGGGGAAATCGATGTTTGGTTTTCATTTCCATGGTTACCTTAGTATTAAACAGTAGAGAGAAAAAAAAGTCTCTGATAGCTCTTTTCACCTGGTGTGGTGAAAGCCATCCTGAATCATAATTTAAAATGGTTTCAAAAAGATTTGGATACTTCTCAAAGCAGCAGTCTGCTTTCATAGTTGTGATATTTATTTTTTTTTACATATACTTTTAAAGTTATTGTTATTGTGTGCTGGAAAAAGTACTTTACCTTAAAAAAAATTCCCTTTAAGCAAAGACTGAAAAATGGCTTACTGGCCAAGCTTGGTGACCACAGTCAATAAGTCATCAGTTAAAGTTTTCATAATTTTTTTTCTCTTGGAGAACAAGAAAATATAGTACTGTCTGTGTTATAATGTTAGAGGTCAATTGTTCGGAGCGAGTATAAAACTAATACATTGGTGTTTTACTTCACAGGTGGCTTATTTATCCTGCTTGCACAGTTAGCAGATCTTTGATGTATTTTGTTCTTGCAAATAATCACACTTCAGTGTGTGGAAATAGCACAATTAGAAGGACAAGTTTTGCTGTATGCTTTTTAAAGTTAAGTAAAACTCAGGGATATAAAAGAGGGAAATAGTGACTGGTTTTATAATGCTACATGTAATGAAAAAAACGTAGCAGAAGAGGAGCAAAAGATCTCAAGTTCATTCTCATCTGTTATACCTTAATTGCTTCTGACAGATACTTGCCTGGTCTGTTTTTAAAACCTTCCAGTGATGGATATTCCACAACCTTCATGGGCAGCCTGCTCAGTACTTTACTCTTGCTTGAATGTTTTCCAAATGTCTAACTTAAATCTTCCTTGCTTTTTTCTGTCTGCAGTAGACCTGGTGAACAGTTTAGTCCCATTCTTACACCAACTTCCTTTGTGTTTGAAGAACAAGAAGTCTCCCATCTATCTTCTCTTCTCTAGACTAAACAACTACACTTTTTTCAAGCTTTTTGATCTTCTTTCAAACATCTTTAAAAAGTTCAGAAGACAGGAGAATATGAACAAAAGCAAATCTCTATGGCAACTGTGGGGGGTCTTGAGTATGCATGAGGGCAATGTGAATATTGCTTGGGAAGCCTCTTGAACAGCTGAGAGTTTCCCTTTGATGAAATTGTGGCCTTTCCTGACTTGCCTCTCCTTTATTTCTTCTTGTTTCCCTCACACTTCTTTTCTAAAGAAATTACAAATTTGAGATGGTTATTTCCCTCACACACCCCTTTCAATGGATAAAGTCAGCATCTGAATAATCTTCTCTTTGAAGTCTTGGAGCAAAGCACCTTCCAGTGTTCACTTGCACATTTATGGTTTGGTTTTGCTTTATTCTGTTTTGTGAGAATATCATCAGTTGGTCAGTGGCCTTCTTGTGAGAGTAGGTCACCTGTTCTGTCCATAGAAACTCAGAAGAGGAGGTTTGTCAAAAAAACCTTTATTGCCCATACAGACTGTGAACATTATTAGTAAAGGTATGAATTACTTTCGAAGGAGTAAGTGAAGGAATCATTTCTGCCTACTGAAATGAAAAATGAGGTTTCTCTTAAGTTTCATTTACAGCCTAGAGTCATGACAGTCTGAAACTGATCTGTCTTGATGATTCTTAAATGCATCAATAGAGTCTGTAAGAGCAGCTATAATCACCAGTTGACACTTGCTGTTTCTAAAGAAAATTACTTTGATACTTCACTGAAATAGGAATTGGGTAAATCCCTCTTCACTGTGTACAATTTTCAGAGAGAAATTCCAGAAAAGAAGTAACTTCTGACCTAGCTTTTTTTTTTTTTTTGCACTCCACAACTTTGTATACAATTCTTAAGTTCTTGTACCACTTCAAATAAATTAATAGCCTAGAAACTGTTCCTTGACTTCAAAAACTGTGGGGAGGCAATCTTCAACTAGCATTCATATTAGAGAGCAATATATACTGTATTTAGTCATCTCTGTTAAACACAATTCATGTTAAAGAACCCATTCTTCTTTCCTTGGAATACTGGAAAAAAATGACAGATATTCTGTTCTGGATTAGAGTAAAATCGAATTCCTTTCATAACTGCTTCCCTGGTGTGTTGTCTCATATCCTAATTATCTGAAAGCAGACAGATTCTGAGATGCTTTTTGCGTTTAAAAGTGGCTGTCAATGCATAAAACATCATCAAAAATTGCCTTGAGTTGTTAGTAAATCTCTTCTTGAGATGACTTGGTACAATCTTTTGGCATAAAACTACCCATTATAGAAGACTTTTATTTTCATTTTCTTCTCATCAGGAGCTTTCCCCAACATAACTTCAACCGAGCATGAATTAATAGTTTTAAGATTAGTCTCTGACTTCAGGACCCTCTCTTGGAAACGATTCATGGCTATTGGATCTGGTTTCTATCCAGAATGTCTCTCAATTGCAGTTTAATATACAGCTTTGTAGTGGCATCTTGCTTCAGAACCTGCAGCTAAGTGAGCGGATGATTACAGCAGCCCAGCTGGCCAGAGCAGCTGGGGGCTGCTGTTCCCACAAGAGTGCTCATGGCATGCGAGGGGCACCATGTTTGGCTTGGTAGCAGCTGCTCAGGAGTGAAGGCTGTAAATTCCCATTTGTGCTTGTCCTACCAGAAGGTTTGAAACCTTCACTGTGAAGTGCTCCAGTAATTGGTAACAGTCACACACTAAAGAAAGTCACCATTGCCAGCTAGGGTATGACACTGAATTGTACACCTGGGAAATTAATCTTTTCTTAGGGGTTGAATTACTCTGCTACATCACGGTGGGTAAGTAATTTAAAATCCATATGACCATCTATAAAATAATGCTAATGATAAGAACTAGGCACAGATTTTTTTTTTCCTTTACATATAGCTTATAATTAAATTTTACTGAGAACTTACCTGCAAATTTGCACTTTTGAAGATGCTAAAGCAAGATATTTTAATTGAAAATAATTGGGTTTAAATGCTTAGATTTTTAATAGAATAATTTGGAACACAACAGAAGTAGAATTTAGCTTCATTTCTCTTAAACTATGGAAACAAAAGAAGCTTTGTATCCGTAGATGAAATACAGCTATTCCCTGAAAGCTGCTTGAAGGATTTTTCTGTTGGATGCTGTCAGTCTTAATAGCTGCCATCAGCCCTTTCAGCATCCCAAGATGAGTGCACAAGGGTTTTGTTTAGTTTGTTTTTTTTCTTTTTTTTTTCTTTGCAGATTCAGTATTAAAAAGGGGAAAATCATTTCCATCTTAGACATTTTAAAAGTTGTGAACCTCAAATGCCTCCCAGTACATACAACTGCAAAGAAGGTGCTGAAAGGCAATTACAGGACTGCTTACTTTTAGTACCATTAAAAGATACAATATTGCTGTGCTGTGTCTCAAGCAGCGCTTAAGTACTGATGTGATCCAGAAGCTTACCTGGACTAACATACTATTAACTTAATAACCACGTTGCTCTTCTGGACTGTGCCCAGTGGAGTACTGAGTATATTTACTTTGAAATTGGATTATCAAATGCTTATAAAGCCAGATAGCAGTGATGTTCCTAACTTAGTGCTTTTCAGTACCAGTGCGTGAATATTTTTGTGAGAAGTTATTAATAAATGTATGCAATGTTAAATTAACAGAGAAAAGAAGAAGGTGGGGTCACTCTGCTGTAACAGCTGGAGTTATTAGGAAGTTGTTCTTCACTCTGAGAGTGGTGAGACCCTGGAACAGGTTGCCCAAGGAGGTTGTGGATGCTCCATCCCTGGATGTGTTCAAGACTAAGTTGGAAAGGGCTTTGAGAATTCTGGTCTAGTGGAAGGTGTCCCTGCCTATGGCAGGGTTGCTGGAACTAGATGATCTTTAAGGTCCCTCCCAACCTAAACCATTCTATGAAAGAATACCTAAAGTTTCTTCCTCAGTAAATACCAGTAATTGTTAATGCGATTGTAGTTAGAGAACACGGTTTCTTTTGCTGTCCATCTGCATGATGTGTATTGAATGTTTTTGTGAATAAATAATGGTTATCTTTAATGTTAACACTTGATTTAACTGAATGGTTAAATTCTGTTTTCCTTTAGCTGTGCTACTACTTTTGTATGTTGAAAAGCTGATATTAATGTAAAAGTAATAAATTTCAAGATTCTTCTTTACCACAGTTGAACTATATAAAGTGACTACTAGGCAGGTTTCAGACACTAAGTGTATTGTGAATTAAAATTGAAAAAGAGGATCAATGTTCCTGTGAACTGCCTAACCAATACCATTAGTTTGCAGACTGTTGCTGGCATACTATACATTGCTTATGGTATTCTTATTGCCACTCTTCAGGTTTTTGAGGAGAAGGTAACTTTAAAATGTATTTTTAGCAGCTAGCGTTTTTGACAAGGATTATTACCCTTATTACTCTGACAGACCCAAAAGGAAAAGATTGGATTTAGAGAGATACTTTTAAAACATATTTTTTGTTCTCAAATGAGACCCGTCTTAGGGAGAGGGGGTAAACATTTTTCCTCTTTACCTTTATGTAACTGCTGTACCTGTTCTTAATTAAGGAGGTAGTGTGAATGCTCACTCTTTTAAGATAAAGAACAAAAGTTGAGAAAATACCTAAGAAACGTTGTTCTACTTGATATCAACAGGTAGATTTCAGTGTAGCTCCAATTATTCCTCTGCTATCTGATTTATAGGTAGTTTATTCTGTAGTTAGTAATCTAAAGCTTTCACTCCCCAGTAAACCCTGGAGGGTGACTTTCAGTACAGATTCTTTGAGTTTCTGTGGCATATGCAGACCTTGCAGACTTTTTGAAATTGCAGCTGAGTCCACTTATATTTCTGAATTTATAGGCCATGTATGTGTCTATAATTGTAAAGTCCATCACATGTTGAGGAAATTTTATGAGGATACTTTGAGGCATGAGTAACAGCTACTTTATATATATATATATTCAGTGATAGCCACTGGATACACCATGGTTCAGAAAAGTAAGCTTTTATAAATTAATAAAAAAATTAATAAACCTAAAACCCTGTCAATTTTTGATGTAAGTGTTCTGTTCCAAAGAATTGGATGTGTTTGGGGTTTGGAAATCAGTGCTTAGGGTCAAAAAAACAAGGTAGCATATTGTGGGTGTTGCATCTTTTCCATCAAGGCATTTATGTGAGAATTCCATCTGCACACAGCGATCATTTACCATAAGATTCTGATAGTACTGTTAAAACACTAATGCAGTGGGATCCGAAAGATACACACTGCTGAAAAAATATATAAGGCTGTCCAACTGTTTTGGCATATGAGCTGCTACTTAAGTTTCAGACTGCACTATAAAGCACAACCAGATGAATCTCTTCTGAGCTTCCAGGGGACCTGGCAGATGCAGTGGCTGTGTAACTTGTTGAGGTTTAAGTCAAACAGTGCAAAGAAGTTGCTTATCTTGAGCCATATTGTGAGCCATCCATGTCTATTGAATTACTGGAAAGTCTTCTCAAATTCATAAATTACTTTATACACAGTCTTTGTTACTGAAGGGTTTTGGTATCTCTGAAGGCAAATATTTTGTTACAAAGGACATCCGAATCGCTTGACTTTTGTCTTAGCCTTGACGGAACTCCTTGTAGTCATGTACCTGTTCTGTTTAGTCCTTGGGGTGTCTGCTTAGAGATGGGAAAGAGTACAAAGTTAATTCAAAATTGGACTGAGACAGACATTAGTAGAAACTTCTCCCTGCATACAAATTTAGCACAAGCTTACAGCCAGGATGTGAATGAAATTGCAAATACTCTTAACTTCCCTTAAACTTTTGAGTGTTGTAACTGTAGGGTGCTAAGATATGATGCAGTTAATTAATATGTTGTGGCATCTACTAAGTCTTGAAATGTAAACTTGAACAAGATACTAAAATAATTTTTACTTCTGAATATTGAGTT
This sequence comes from Brachypteracias leptosomus, assembly GCA_013401335.1. Classification (NCBI taxonomy): domain Eukaryota; kingdom Metazoa; phylum Chordata; class Aves; order Coraciiformes; family Brachypteraciidae; genus Brachypteracias; species Brachypteracias leptosomus. Next base: position 40,127 of record VYZX01031638.1, read on the forward strand.
TCTAATTATCTATATCATCAAGATCCAAGAGATCCATTTTAGTTCAAATTAAGCTTGTCCTGATACTCAAAGTAAAAATTTTGTGCTTCTACCTTTATTTGTTCTAACATACACTGGTCTTACTTCTTCATGTGTTGCTTCTCATCGATTTGGTTTTGCTTGTCTCATTAATGCTGTGACTTGCTTGTGACTTTGGTACATCATTCCCTTTCAAGACAGACTTGTATGTATGTTTAAAAATAATCATTGCTGAGTAACTTCTGTTGCCTCAAAATTTGTACCAGTGGATGAGCCTTTTTTTCTGCAGTGTTCCATCACATTTAAAAAAAATCTTTCATGCTGCAGTGTTTTTTCAATACGACAAAGTTTAGTTATGTGTGTTTTTACTATTTATGGCCCTTTAAAATAGGGAGGAGTAGGCTCTTAGGACTACTAAAAGACCTGTCTGCAACTGAGATTGAGCCTGATCTATCTGGCAACCAGAAGGGTTGGACTGTAGTCCCCAGAGCTAGCAAATCATTCTTTAGGGCTGGCATTGCTACTTGGATGCACTGTGTTAGCTGTTTGGAAACCTGCAAAGCAATTATTTTGACTCTCTCAATGCAAAAGATGTGCTTTGAAATAACATATGGCAGAAATTTACAACTTTGCCTAAAAATTTGCTGCTTGGCAAATAGCTTTCAGTCCTGACTACACAGGAGGTTATAAATACTTAAAGTTGTATTTAAGTGCTCAAACCAAAAAATCGGGCTGTTCAACAGTTTAAAGCCCCAGTTGTAGCAATCACTTTTTTTGGGGAGAATGACGAAGGTGGAATTCTTACATCTTTTTGCAATTATAAGTCTGCAAAACTGTATTGCTGTACTTTACAATGCCCCCTTACATTTTTGGCTGCAATTCCATTTTACTTGTATTAAAAAGAGCATTATTTAGCAATATGCAAGGGTAATAGTTGAAATTTCATTTGATCTTTTACAGTGTCACATTTCTAGTACCTGGTAGAGGATCACTAATCTAGTACTGAGAGTGAGGAATAAGGTTTCATGATGATTTATTTGATAATAATTT
>VYZX01031643.1:332-13450 GCA_013401335.1 Brachypteracias leptosomus
TATACTTTTTCTCCCTCTGTGATGTTTACTCCATTGGTATGTTCATGAAAGCTATCGTATTTAACTGCAGCAATTTAAGATATTAACATTCACAGCTAAGTGTGGTGTTGACCACTGTCCTGTACTTCTCCATTAAATTTTGTTCTTTTCCTTATCTTTATGACTGAATTCTACTGCCATTAACGATGCAGCTTTAGAAATAACTCATGCTGTACTCTGTGCTCAGTACATTTTGCTTGTTTGTGATCACTAGAATACTATCAGTTTTCTTTTTCACATTCTTCCTTCGCATCATACTACTTTATCTCCTTCCTCGTTAACAGCTTTCTAAAGTTTACTTCCTTTCCTGCCCTCTTTCTTGACTTTGCCAATGAATTAAGCTAAATATACAAATTATAATTGCAAACTAAAGTATTTCTAAAAGAGAGATACAGGCATGTTTGGAAGAGACTATTCATTATCATGTAAGGCCCACAGCATCAAATTGAGGAGCAACAGAAATTCAAGGAAATAGTTTTGGAATTTAAAAAAAACCAAACAAAACAACAACAATGAAATTTCCTCAGTTACCCTGTTCTTCAACAGCAGAGTTAATATCAGCTGATAAACAGCTATCTCTTCTTGACATGCAGTGATCTGGAAATCTCATAGAAATATTAAAGCTGGTAGAACTGAATTAAGTATTTTGGCTTGTGCACCATATTTGTTTTAGGAAGATTTCTGCTTACAGAAAAGATTCTGTTCTCTGCTTTTTCTCAGATTTTAATAGGGAACAAGATATTAACTTCTTGCTTTGCTTCTGATCTAACTTATGGGAACATGGAAATTTTATTATTAAATCCTGCTTTTTTTTTCATTCATTAAAAAATATAGTCCTCATCTCTTGTTTTACCTTCTTTTATTTATCCCAGAACTTAGTTTTGTGTATTGTTAAACAAAATATCAACTCTCACAGGAAGTTCTGTGGTCAAAATAATTGTGACGGCAGGATTTACAGGCAGTTTTTGAAAAGGGAAATTAGATTCTAAACTTCATTAAGTTTATCTGTCTCCTAAGTAAATGTGAACATGCAGTTCTCCAAAGTGGGTTCTTGATGTAAATGCCTGATTTATAATTTCAGAAAATATATTCCAAAATTTCTTCATGTTCTCTTTCCTTCCATATCCTTATCCATAAAATGTTTTACTTGGCAACTCAGAAAATACAACAGGGTGAGGGCAAGAAATGTGTTTAAAATTTTGAACAAGTATTAATGGAAAATGTTTTGCCGTATTCCCTCAACTCTAATAAAATGTACACTTTCCATTTATCGTTCAGCTAGATAACTATTGATGTTTGATTAAAAACAATCTCCCCTGCTTCTGTAAGTACCTTCATGTAATTCATGGGAATTTTCTCATTTTCCCAGGTCTGCTTGGGTAAATAAAGGTTTCTCCTCAGCTTAGTCTCTTAGGTTGGATGTTAGAATAAACAAACTTCCATTAACTTGCTTTTTGTTTTGCTTTAGATTGCAAGTAACTTCATCGGCATGTGAGAGAGACAACTGCTCCATCTCTCCCTACGTATCTTATTATACAAAGCTGACCCCCTCCTTCCCGTGACCTTAGCTCTTGACTGTAGTTAAATGCAAAAGAATAAGCACATACAGGAATGATTAGCAGGTTACACATACTCCATGGTCTGTGGGTATATGCAGAGAAAGACATATGTTAAATTGCCTACTCTTTTATATAAAAAAGAAAACTTATTTAGCCTATGGGTAAAATGTGTGTTGACCTACTACAGTACAGTATGAGCGCGAACAAGGCTACTTTTTCCCCCTTTCTGCTAAATAATAAGGCAACTCATGCTGAGGGTGCACTTAAACTATACCTATAACTCTTGGAAATTCATAGATCGTAAGGCCAAATGGGACCATTATGATCATCTTGCCTGACCTTCTCTATAGCACAAGCCATAGGGTTTCGACAACATAACAGTATTTGTAATTTCATATGCATTAGAGTGCTATTTATAGGATATATATTGTATTGAAATGGCAGAATATTCATTGCTCTGAAATTCTGCTAGATAGTTTTGCTACTGCAGTGGCATCTACAGGATTCTCATTTGGTACATAATAAAAAATATTCAAACAGAATTTCAAGTAATTTTCTCTAAATGTGGTTGCATCTAATAAGCAGATTGCTTGGGACAACAGCTGTAAAACCATATATTTGATGTAAAAATAGAGTTGATACAAAATAATCCAAGTAATTTATTAATTACCAAGTACTGTAGAATCTGAAGGCTAATTAAGAAAAGAAAAATGGCAACTAACTGGTCCCTTGCACTAACTGTAGTATTTTAGCAAGAATAGAGAAAACTAAAAATGTGTGTACTTTTCACAAGGCTTACTCTTGTCCTGCACTAAAGCACATTTTTCTTTTGGACTGATTGCAAGAACTATGGTGCTCGATTTTCATGGAACCACTGCTATAAATGACTGCTACAACTGGAAACTGATTTTAAATGGTGATTAGGGCAAAAGTAGGTATCTGCACTGTTACACATGTAAAGCAAACTTGCCTTCATCCCCCGTCTTGCTCTCTAACAACATCACCCCTTCTTTGTATAAGGAAGTATATTTAAAATTAATATTTCCATTTTAAAAACAAAATTGATAGTCCTCAAATTTCATTTCCTACCTATCTGAAAACCAGAAAATATTCTCTGCCGTTTCTACAGGAGTCATTAATGCAATGTACTACATTGAACATTCTTAAAGGTCCTGATCAAACCAAGCCAGCTTCACTGCTCAAATCTTGGAAACAGATAATTTGTCTGATTTTTAAAGATAAGAATCTAGATATCACCCATGTTTGTATTTGCTGCTGGGAAGGGAGCAATAAAAGGGCAATTAGCATTTCTACTGATCGTTGCTTAAAATGATTTAACCCGCCTTTTAGCAAAGTAATAAAGATCCTTGAAGTAATTACATCATTTTGTTAAACACTAAGAACGATGAGATAAAACAGTATGGATATCATTGGTCAAAGATGTTTATCTGTGCATAATAAAAGATTTAAACATGATCTTGTAGAAAACCCTATGCCTTTTAGATCAGTGCCACCTTCTTCTAGTCTTCTTTAAAATTATACAAATTTAAATACATATACGAAGACCTACTCCTTTAAAAAAGCAGATAGAAAACTAAGTATATCACTTAACATAAACTTTCAGGAGTTAGTTATCAGTAAAATAACCTGATTTAATGAAATCTGAAATGCTTTGTTCAGATAGTCTCCTTGCTATGCAGAAGCTTTGCCAAACTCCCGTGAAAAGTGCAGGAGGAGGGCTTTGTCTTGAGGTTTGCATTTTGATCCATTCACTAGTAAATTCTCTGAAAGCATAGATAATTACAACATTTAGCTAAAAAAGGTTAGTTTATAAGCAATTTTTAAAGATATTTCAATTGAGGGAAAGAGAGTGAGGATGAAGAGACCAATTAACCAATTTTTCTTGGCCTTTCTCTCACATGCAGACATATTCTGTACAAACCCCTGTTTTGATGTATTATTTTAATTAATCCCGGTCTTTTGATTTCTGCAAAAAGAAGGTTAGCAAATGTAACAATGCTCAAGAGTTTCTTTATCGTAAAAGACACATAATTTCAAGCATTTAATAAGGTAGATTTATTCTGGGTAGTTTAGTTTGCACATTCACTCAAACAGCCCTCCCCAAAGACAACATTAAAAATGTGATTAGTTAGCTGCCATCAATAACACAAAATAGGAAAACACTCTCTGAAGGGACAGCTTTGTGGAGGGCACTGCACAGTGTGTAGTAAAAATATATGGCCTAATAAGTTTACATTTGCAGGCTCATTTGTTAAAACTCTTGAATTTCTAATTTGTGTCGGAAAGATGAATGGATGGGGCCTCAGTAAAGTGTGAGATTAATACTGATGGATGGGGATTCAGATTTTTGCTAGCCTCTTACTTCTCTACAACCCAGTAGGCAGTTTATGGGAAAAACCAAATGTAAATAAAAAAGAGGACATTATTTACCTTGGTCAAGGCCAATTACCAGTTATATTGTTCTTTTAAACTTTATTGTTTGGATGTAAATTATCCTTGTCTAATTATTGTTTAATGCATTTTGGTAATCAAGCCCATATAAAGTGTAATTAGATGCTAAAAAGGACAGACACTCAATGGTTATTTTGAAACACTGCAAATAGTCAAATAGTAGAAATGGAGGCTGCTGGGCCCTTTAGGAGTGTACAGTGGAAGAAGAGTAATAAAACATATTATATAATAAAAACTGCCTTATACCTGAATCCTTCCGCATGCAGTGCTGGGACAACGCTACCACTGAGCTGTTAAAGCAACAGACACTGGAGATGACAACAGTATTTCTTACCTGTCTGGCAGAAAGTACCTCTGAACTTGGATGAATTTTGCCAACACAGAGGAAGAAGTTCTTATGCTCGAGTGAAGTAAGTTGCCAAGTATCTTTTCAAACTAAAATACAGAGGTGCCAGAAAGGCAGGGATCAATAAAGAAATAAAAAAAGAGACATTTCAACATGAGCAAACAAAATGAAGGTCACTGTTGTTACACTTCTGTATGTATAATATCTTTAGATCAAAGTTAATCCAGAAGTCTTCAATATTTGTGAAATGCCAGGGCCTGGACTGTGGGCCCTGAGTTGGAGTTGACCTATGGATGAGTCACAACCCCAGTGGTTTCAGGCCCCACAGACAGAACCTGGCCCACCTGTGTGAGGTCCCGCCTGCACCCAGGTGATCATGGTTGAAGTGATGGGTGAGGCTAGAGCTATGTCATCCATGAACTGACCAGTTTAAGAAAGGAAACAAGAAGCTGATCAGTTTGAAGAGAGTTCCTGTGGAAGAAAGTTCCTGTTGGGGCCAGTTGAAGTGAGTTCCTCCTGGGGGCAGCTTGCTGAGCTCTGTCTCTCAGTAGCGTGTTCCCCTTTGGCTGATTTGAGATGGAGAAGAGCAAACAGATAAAGAATAAAAGATGATGGAGAAGAGCAAACAGATGAAGAATAAAAGATGAAGTTATGCTGAGGGGATGTTGCTGAGTTGGGTGTTGGCCTGAGGAAGAAGAGAGCTAGCAGCACAATTTGTAAAACAACATGTGTTGCAACGTCAGTACAGGTTCATAGGGGTTACTGAATCTGGCAGCCCTATGGAGATGAGGCTGCCACAGCTCCAGGTGCCCAGCTCTGAACAGTGGTGAGGCTGGGGACGTATTCCCGGTAAGCACACGCACAAATACGTGTGTACAATACATGTGTACAGATAAACATACCTGTCCAGCCACACTGATCAACACAGGCAGTCACATGTGAACACAGATGGCACTTATGGTTTCATCCTGTTCTCTCCTGCTATCAGGATGAAGGCCCATTTGTGGGAATATATGCCTTATTTTGTGGGAATAAATATAGATATATATGTGCAATGTGGATCTCTCGAGTAGCTGGGCTCAGACACTCAATCTGTCCAGTAAATCACTCCTGGATCCTCTTGTCTCCAGGTGCCTCATGTACACCCACACACAGGTCTCTCAGTCAAGCCCCAAGATCTCTCCAGTAGTTGGACAGGACGTTCCTAATAATTCCAGTAGCCAGGTCTTCCCACGGCTTTACCCTCAGGCCAGTGTCTCCTGGGCCACTTTGCCTACTCACTAGCTAGTTCATAGCCTGCATATCCTACAGTAAGTCCTGTGCAATTCCAAAATGCTTCCCTTGCATCTTATGATATGTCCCATGCCCCTAGGCAGTGATCCTGCTCAGTCTGAAAGGAGCTCTAGAGAGCTGCTCCCCTTGCCTCATGGTGACAGATTTCACCCCTGGGGTGACATCTCTTCAGTGATGATCCAGGAAGTCATTAGGCAGGGTTTTAGTTGGGTTACCCTACTTACCACTGCTCATCTGTGCAACTTTGTGTCTGTGGAGAGGAGATTTTTATCACATAACCTTAAAACAGACTAGTACATTGATGATTTTAGTAATTTGAACAGCCTTCTTTAAAGAAGTAGGCAGAGAATATGTCAAGATTTGTAAAGAAAACCATTGTCTCCCAAAAAAGGAGACAGCATCAAAATTGTCTGTTTAAGCAGCTGCAACTTAAAATGTGATTGCTGTCAGAAAAGTGACTTACATCTATTTTTTCTTTACAGTTGTGTGATACAATGGACATTTTCTTGACTTCATATACTTCCTTCAATACTAGTGGCATTTTATTATTTTTTAATCTGTGTTGCAAAGTAAGTGTAATCATGAAACTTGAAGGCAGGTGCTTCTTCAGCTTCAGCATCATACAAATCATTCAGCATCCAAATCATGTAATTTAAGTTGAATTATTACTATAGGTACTTCAACCTGTATCCTTACTCCGCAGGTACATGGTTCAGGGTATCAGTGCTCTGTGAACCACAAGAATCAAATCCTGGATCTAGCTTGCTTTCTTTCACTAAGGGAAGGAGTTAATTTTCTTCATAGCAGCCCATGTGGTGCTGTGTTTCAGATTATGACCAAAACTAATGTCAACAACTCAAAAATGCTCATTCAGCCACTGCTGAACAGTGCTTGTACAGCTTCAAGGCTTTCTTTGTTTTTCACTGCCCCCACTCCCCAACCTCACTAGCGAGTAGGCAGGAGGTGGGCAAGAGGTTGGGAGGGGACACATCCAGAACAACTGACCCCAACTGATCAAAGGGGCATGTGCTATAGTATAGGAAATCATGCTCAGCAGTAAAACTGGGGGAGTAGCCTTTCCAAGGTTCCTCAAACACTGGCTGGGCATCATTCTGCTGGTGGGAGGTGGTGAATGAGTGATTGCCTTTGCATCACTTGTTTTGTTTGGGGTTTTTTTCTTCAATTATTAAACTGCCTTTATCACAGTCCATGGGTTTTCTCTTGTTTTTTTTTTACTCTCCCAATTCTCCCCTGCATCCCATTGAAGGGGTACGTAAGTGAGCAGTTGGTGGATGCTTACTTGCACCATAATAGGTATGGCAACATATTGTCAAATTAAAACTGAAAAATATGTCTTATACAAACAAATGTAAGCAGTTCTTGATTTAGTAAAAAAAAAGAAGGTGGAGTAGTGACTTGACACATTCTACAAAAAGAGAAAGTTCTTCAAATTCTCTGGGTAAATTTTAAGAAGGATAATTTAGATTATGATTCACTATTATCTGGCATTCTTAAATTGCAGTTTGATGTCTTCTTAAAAGAATGATCAGAGAGTTCTGTCTGGAGTGAATGTATCCATGCTTCAGTCTTACACATAAGTATTTTCAACCTCTGCACCTGGAGTTTTGGAACAATCTCCCTCTCTGCCTGTTTTGCACTGAGGACGTAAAAGGGCAGGATGCATCTTCTCCCTGCAACTCTTTTCTAAATGTTGTGCTGTAATTCAACCATAAATGACTGTACATGATGCAGAAGCTACTGACTAAAATTCTACAGCCAGTATTGATATGGAAGTCAAAATAGATGTGCTCACACTGCTCCTTACTACCTTTGCAAACTCTAAATCTGTTAAAATAGATATTTATGTCCCATATACTCATATTATAACTGAAGAAAGCTGACAGCTGTTGTTATTGTACAAGTTTAGCTCTAGTTTCTGTACAACACAGGCATAGGTATGACTGCATGTTTAAATGCATGTTTATTTGAGAAGGTCACAGAACAATCATGATGGTAATGTCAGAACAGCCCTTTTGTTGTGAATAAAGCTATTACCTTATTTTTAACTGACTGCAGCTCTACATTCTTGCTAGATAAAGGATTCATTTGTATTACAGAAGCTCAAGGCTTGAAATTTGAATTTCATCACTGAAAGCAATTACAGCATCAGTGCAGTCTCTGCACGTAATCCCTCATTTAGTAATTTAATTAAAAACAAGTAGTACCATGAGCGCCAGAACTAATGAAGCTTAGTTTCCAATAGAACTGTGTCACATGGTTGATTGACTTTAAACTGAGCTACAAGCAAGGTTCAGCGTGAGAATCCCTCCTCTGTTTCCATCATTTCTGAAAATAGCTAAATTCTGGTTCAAAAACATTAAATATTTTATATCTCCACTGCTCCTGACATGTTTAACAGTTGCAAGAAGGAAGCCAGTTTGATTGGGGCAGTCGGGACAAAAGGCTGCTTCAGCACAACTGCTTGTTTACAATGGAGAAACACCTTATTTGTGGGCTAAATGTACTAAATTTGGGACATGGTTGGCAAAGAATAACAAAACGTTAGCAGGGAAATTCACAGACCAAAACATGTTGTTATACTTAAGTTTCTCTAAAGGTAAATGACAAATCTAGTGTGTTTCTTCCTTTTTTCTCTCCTTATTAAGCTTTGAGGTTTCATTCTTCCTATATTGGAAAGAAACAGTTCAACAGGCTGAAAACATTGGAGATTTAAGAACTGTTCAAACAGGCTTATTGCAGGGCTAAGTCAGCAGACTGTTGACATCTGCTAAGTGCCATGCCTGGTTCCTAACTTCTTCAGGTGAAAATGATACACTCACTAGCATAATCTTTTAATATTGTTTAATATTCTTTCTTAAAAGAAAAAAGTTAAATGCCTTCATTTCCTCTGTTGAGCAGTCAATATCTGTAATTTCTCAGAGTTTGGGGGATTCATCAAAAATAACTATATTCATGCACACTGGAAAACTGACTAGTTCACTTTTTTTTAAAGTGTTTAAATGTGCAGCAGCCTGATTCTTTTGAAATTAATCCCAGTTTAACTGAGAGACATGAAAACAAAAATAAACTCTATGTGTGTGTGTTCATGTGAGCACACTGGTTTTGTCACATGCCTAGCTAAGAAACTTATTTAAACAAATAGGTAATACCATATCATGGATGGTATTACACATCTATGGATTTATTTCAACAGTGTTTAATTGTCTCAACTCTGAGAACATGAACATTATCATTTCATTTATTTACAATTATTTTATTTACAAAGGGAAAACATAAAAAAAAATGTGGACAGAAGCCTGGCTACTCAATGTTATAACTGAGTTGTTTTAAAAATATTCATTCATGGCCTGTTTTTTTTAATGATTAATGCTTGGCGACTTGTTTGGCATGAAAGATTCTATACAAGCACACATGCAGGAAAAATAAATTGTGACAATAAGCAAACAGGTTGAGCTTGGATTGCTGTAGGCCATTCAGCTTGAGGTTTTTCCTGCAGAATGGCTGAGATGGAATTGAGCAATGAAGAATAGAGGTGTAATAGCAAAGTTAATGTCAGCTGTTCTTGTAGTTTTATGGAAAACACATTTTATTGCATAATGTTCATACTGCTCCTCTGACAAAGCAAAAATTCATCAAAGGTTGCTCTGAACTTTGATGACAGTTGGGTTTCTGCGTGGCACTCAAGTGTACACCAGGTGATGGTGTGATGAAAAAACCTGCACTTTTCAGGACCAGTACAGAACCAGTGATGAATGGATTGGAAACTGGGCAGTTGTTCTCAATAAAAATTGTCAAAATTGAGGGTGTAACAAACAAGGCTTGGCATGGGTTTGCATGAGCCAAGCTTGCAAGAGAGAATGCATCCATCAAATATGACAAAGGGGAAAGTTTTTGAGAGTTAAGTTATACAATGTACTGAATGCAAGTTTTCAGTGCAATGTTTCAGCCACATTGAAACACATATACCTGTTGCATACACATTGGTTCAAACCAAAGGCACCATACCATAGCTTACAGGATGTGATGTGGGAGCTGGTACAGTGTATTCAGTTCTGGTGTCTTCACCACTGAAGGATGTCAGAAAAGAGGTATCTCAGCATGTGTCTGTCTGTTTATATACCAGATCTTACTGAAAATCAGTCAACAAATCTATGATGGAGAAATTGTTGATATCAAGGGCTGCTGGAGTGAAATCAATGTGAATATTTACTACTGGCAAAAGTAAAAACAGTCTATATTAGAAACACAAGATTAAAATAGTTATCAATTTAAACCTTAAATTTAGAGAGGAAACTGTTGGTGGGGGGGTTTTTGTTTGATTTAAATTGAGTGCTAATGAATCTTTTATTCTAGACACTTGAATTAATGGTTCCTAATTACAGAGTTTTATTTGGCGATGCCTCCAAAAATATTTCACTTTATAGTCTCTTGAGACAATTGCTTCTGGTAAACTTTTATTGATGATAGCACATTGGGACCAAAACTACACATCCACTAAGTCTGTTGTTTTGTACTGTAATTACAACTCTTGAAAGAATAATTGAATTGACATTCACATTGATATTCATGTCCAGAAAGGCATGCATTCAAACCCATATATATTTAAGGAAGGATATAGGCACATCTTTAACATTATACATGGATTTTAATCTCTACTGATTTCACCAAGATTTAAATGGATTCTTGGATGTTTTGCTGGTAAGACTCTATATATAAGCTTTCTCTTTAGCACTAAAAATATCACAAAGGTTGCATTTTCAATATTAACAACCCATAACAAGTTTTAGTGATGGTGAATGCATGTTTTCAGATCTGACAAGGCAGAATTCTGTATCTCTCATTTTGCATACATCATTCTAGTCTTTCTTGCATGGTTTTTAGAAATTGTTTATTAAAATGAATTCTCTACCTGTTCTCTGTGTGACTGATCAAAAATGTAGTTCTTCAGATTAGTTTGAAAGAAACAAATTTTATTTTGTATTACATCATTTTAAAATTCCCTAAACCATCTATGGTAGCAAGCTGTTTAAAGAGGATATCAGAGATAAAAAGCATCAGGTTTTCCATTAAATAAAATAGTTGACATTGCCATGAATTATTTCTACACCACTTTATTCAATGAAACCACAGTGCACCAAGACACTCAACTGTGGAAAAAAATTTCCACCCTATCCTTATGATTTAGACTAAGTCTTATGTATAAAATTCACCACACACCAGGCTGTCGTGGTTTAACTCCAGCCAGCAACTAAGCACCACACAGCCACTCGCTCGCTCCTCCCAGGTGGGATGGGGGAGAGAATCAGAAGGGTAAAAGTGAGAAAACTCGTGGGTTGAGATAAAGACAGTTTAATAGGTAAAGCAAAGTTGTGCAAGCAAAGCAAAACAAGGAATTAATTCACTGCTTCCCATTGGCAAGCAGGTGTTGAGCCATCTCCGGGAAAGCAGGGCTCCACCATGTGTAACAGTTACTTGGAAAGAAAAACAAAACCACTCCTAATGTGTCCCCCCCTTCCTTCTTCCTGCCCCAGCTTCATATGCTGAGCATGACATCATATGGTATGGAGTATCCCTTTGGTCAGTTGAAGTCAACTGACCTGTCTGTGTCCCCATCCAACTTTTCGTGCATCCCCAGCTTACCCACTGGTAGGGTGGAGAGAGACAGAAAAGGCCTTGACTGCGTAAGCACTACTCAACGATAGCTAAAACATCTCTGTATTGTCAACACTTTCCACCACAGATCCAAAACATACCCCATTCTAGCTACTATGAAGAAAACTAACTACTCCAGCCAGAACCAGCACACAGGCTATGTCAAGTGTGAGTTTATAATTAATCATTTTTGCCCAAGTCAACAGAAAACTATTTTAAAAAATAAAATTATTGAGAAATAAACCCACCCTATTCCTTCTTTTTTTGTTGTCACCCACTGCTTGCAGTGGTAGAGTGAAATATTTTCACAACCTTCTCCAGATGTCCTCAATACTGAGTTTCAATTCTGACAGAATTGTTAAGTAACTCCACTATTCCACCTTTATACTCCAGTATAATTTTACTTCACTTTTCTCCCACGCACTGTTCAGCACTCACTTGGGGTCAAGGAGCTCAGCTCTTTAGTACTATACAGCACTAGCCTCTGCTATAAAACCAGTAATGACCAGAGTCTTTCAAGAAATTCCTTTCAAGAAATTGCAAAGTCAGTGGAAACTCTCATGTAATGCCATTGCAATTCACGAGAAGCAGTGGTTTCTATAGAGCCCATAAGCTGGGCTGCATATTCCAAAAGTTCATTAGTTTCCCAGATGCCTCTGTATACGGAATTGGTAAGTAGGTGTGTTACTTATAGAGACCTCTGGCTGCAGAAGCTCAACTCTTTCATGGAGCCTGTCTATGGCTTGAGGAAACTTGCTTTAGGCTCTTGCTTTAAAAGTATGTCACCATACATGGCTTCAGTGTCGCACCAAACATGTATGATGTAGGGGTCGGGTCGGCTGTCCGGGTTGTATCCCCTTCCAAATCTTGTCCCCCACACACAACCTGTACCTTTGGTGCTGTGTGGGAGTCATAACAAGGATGTGTGTTATCAACACCTTCTGGCTTCCAGTACTGCAGCATGAAGGCTGTATGGGGAAAATCAGCTCAGACAGACCCACTACAGTCTCCACCCCTTATTCCATACCATTTGCCATCAGCTCAACTATAAAGGGAGGAGGATGGGGGGATTCTGGGAAGACATTTGTCCTCCGAGCAACCAGTATGCGTTCTGAAGCCCTGGTGTAGGTTCATGAGTTTCAGCAACAACAAGGGCAGGAGGGGACAGGCATATTCCTGAATGGCATTTTAGCTAAAAGGTGGGTATCCTTCTCAAAAGTTAAAGCGAGTAAGTAGCAGAACAGAGGCTAGCTGGTTACATTGTTCTTCATAAATTTTATGCAGAACAAGTGTAAGTTCTGTAATGAATCCATGTGCAAATGCTTTCAACTCTTCTCCAAGCGGATGACATTCCTGTGTATGTTCATCCACATTTGCACCTCAGATGGATCACTGCGTTTGACATTTCAAAGACTAAAAATGATCTAAAAAATAAACACACTGCAATAATTCTGAAGGCTGATCAGCCTTTTAATGTGGTGTCACTTGGCTGTTATTTTGTAAATCAGGCAGCGATTTGATTCTTTATCAATTTTTAGTGGTGTTTAACATCACCTAACTCATGAAGAAAGCAGCATCGTAGCCTGAAATGTAATGAAGCTTTTATCTACTTGAGAAACAATGACAAGTCTTTTAAAAAATTTGGGATAACTTAAGTACTCATGAAAGAGATGCTGATGACATTAGCTAACACAGATACCCTGCCAGCATGCCTTGTGAGCTTGCAGTCACAGCTT
>VYZX01031646.1:0-13068 GCA_013401335.1 Brachypteracias leptosomus
TGTTGGTGTGCGTGTGTGTGCGTGCGCATTCGTGTGGGTCTCACGTGGTTTCAAACTAACGGAAAAACTGAAAGTGCCTGATATAAAACTAGTTTTAAGCTTGGACTGTTTAGACAGCTTCTCCTTAAAAGACTTGAATGTTCAGTTGAAATTTTGGAGCTTGCTTTTTCCACCTATATATAATATATGTGTGCGTATATATATGTATGTGTGTGTGTATATATATATATACATGCATATATATGTATTTTCTGAAATTAATTAGATGGGTTGACAAAAGAAAGCGAATGATGCTGGTGACTTTTGTAAGATCTTTTCACTGGAATACCTTGTGTTGGAACAATCCCATTGATAACTCAATATTGAAATGTGGTTTGAACCAGCAGTTGATTGAACAGCCTCCTGTTGGGAAGGGGTGGGGTGGTATTCCTAAATGAAATCATTTAGAAAATGCTCAAAATAGGATTCCAGGGAAACAAAACAAACAGATCCCCCAAGTAAGTACCTCTTAAGACCATTAAAAGATAAAGATGTGATCTCTAAATGACATTTCTAAGGCAGTTGTCTTCCTGTAAGAGTTCTCTTGCCAAGGAATCTCTCTCTTGTCTTTCACTCATTCTGTCCTGGAGGAGGGAATTGGGCTTAGAAAGATTCTTAAATGTTTCACTGTTCAGCAGAAAAGAATCATTTTTACCTTTTGTGCGAGATATTTTACGTTTTAAAGGTAATTTTAAAATGAGCACTACATAATGTCAATGTGAATGTAGGCCTTGAAAGCATCTTGCTCGGTGTTGAGCCTGGTTCTAAAAGCAATCTCCTGTGTAAAATGTGTGAATAGTTTGATAATTTGTATACATAATCAAGAGCATCTGATCAGCTGAACTCTGTGTTGGCTGCTGTATAGTACATGAACAAATGTCATGGGATAGAAAAATTACTTTGGATATTTAAAAAGAAAAATAAATATATAGTCTATTTGTTTTGTAACAAGTTTCTGTAAATAAAATAATTTATACTATTTATAAGAAAAAGTTGTGCTTTGCTTCATGAAAAAGATTAGTTTGTTGAACAAACATGTTACTAAACAAGGCAATAAAATTAGGACTTTTCAATAAATGAGGTTGGTTGCATGGAATACATTATATGTTTCTGCTTCATTATGAAATCATTCACCATTAAAGGAAAACGTTACCTGTATCGGTGCCTATGTGAACTAATTTCAGAGAATTGGATGTGGTCAAATTCTGACACTACCTCAGCATCGTGAGAGCAGCTCCAGGGCCAGCCCGGCAGGATCAGACCTTCACATCCTGCAGGGTTTGGTGCCTGGTGTTCAGAGGTGCCAACATCACCTCCACAGGATTTTTTCCTTTGCAAAGGACATTTTGTTACTTAAATCTCAGGCTTTGTGTTGTTTTCTAAGTGGAATAATGACCAGCAGCTTTTACAGCCCCAAATGTAGAATGTTGAATGGTCATTTTCCCTTTTTTTTTTTTGAAGGAAAAAAAAATCTTCTGTGTTTTCAGAGTTTAAAAGCTTCAGTGTGTGAATTCAATAGGTTAAATATTCTTGCAGTGTGACTTGGGACTTGCATGTGGTGGGACTGCTGAGGAGGGGTTTGTAAAACTCCTGTTAGTGGGATAGGAATTCATAGTTACATCCATGGCAATGCTCCCTTTATCCTCTCTGTCCTTTTCCTTTTTTAACAATAAACAATATTTTCTTTAGTATTTGGAATAAGTGCCACAAATGGGGGTTGGGCAGCAGGCAGGGTCTGCTTTGCCTTTTATAAGTACTTCCAGTATTGATACATTTACCTTTTGTGTTGACTGAAGATTTCTATTTATTTCTTGTCTCACCTTCCTGCAAATACCTTTTTTCCCTAGCAGGAATTTCTAATTTCTGCTCTGCCTCATGAGCTGTTGGCACAGGATTTGGTTGTGCTGGGCTGTAGAAGTGATGGCAGCACAGAGCACACAGGAGAGGGAGCTCACAGGGCTGAGCTCTCTGCTTGTCATCACGTCCAGGCAAGTTGGTGACTCTGAGCTGCCTGTGATGGCTTCAAAATGAAGGATTAACTCTGCATTTAACTGCATTTCATACAGGGTTTGGTGTCCTCTAGAGTAGGTAAGGTGGAAAAAAAAGGAAAAAGGTGCATTTATCCTGCATAATGTTGAGCTCTTTGGAGTATCTCAGAGCTCTGTGGGTTTGGAGAGACCCCCTGTCCCCTTCCTCTACTGTGCAGTGCCAGGAGCTCTGACCGTGGCCATGGCTGCTCCCTGGGTCTTCACCTCTCCCAGTGATTTCATGGACCAGTAAAGGGGTTTGGCAGGAGAAAAGCCACCTGCCCAGGAACAGACTTCCCTGAAGTGGGTAGAAAGTGGTTTCTCACTGGTTGTCTGAAATGCTGGGGCCTGGGCTGTGGGCCCTGAGTTGGAGTTGACCTGTGGATGAGTCACAACCCAGCAACAGGTTTTGTTCTTCCATTGGTTTCAGGCCCCACAGACAGAACCTGGCCCACCTGTTGAGGCCCCAACTGCCCCCAGGTGATCATGGTTGGGGTGGTGGGCGAGGCTAGAGATATATCAACCAGGAACTGACCAGTTTGGGAAAAGTAACAAGGAGCTGATCAGTTTAAAAGAGGGTTCCTGGGGAAGAGAGTTCTTGTTGGGGTCACTTGCTGAGCTCTCTCTCAGTGCTGTGTTCCCCCTTGGCTGATTTGAGATGGAGAAGAACAAACAGATGAATAAAAGATGCAGGTATGTATCTTATTTGAGATGGAGAAGAGCAAACAGATGAAGAATAAAAGATGAAGGTATGCTGAGGGGATGGTGCTGGGTTTAGTGTTGGCCTGAGGAAGAGGAGAGTGAGCAGCACATTGTCTCATAGGAAAACACTTGTTTATATCCAGGAAGGGTTACTTGGTGATGGAGGAGTCTGAGCCCAATAGTGTGTGTGACACAAACCCAAATGTCCTTGGTTCTGTGCATGTGTATGGTCGATGCCTTTTGCATTTAAAATGGCAGCTGGAGATGTGTCCTTTGAACCCAGAAGTGTTGCCCTTCTCCTGATGGGAGACGTGTTGGGCTCCAAGCCTACAACTTACCTATGGTAGGAAAACTTCTAAACTCCTGGTCCTGCACCCACAGCATGTGCAGCTCCAAGGCAGGGGCATGAAGCTGGCCTGGTGCCCTCACCACGTCCAGCCAGGCTGAGCTGCTCCCCAAACAACCGATACAAGGGCTCCAATTGGCTTTATTGAAATGCAAATTCCTGTTGGGTCATTATTACCTCGTTCTGCTGCAACAAATAATCAAACACACGTGGCTCTAGGGTCTGCTGTGGGACTCTTAATTTGGGTGAATGCTTTTCTCAGGGCTTTGGCTCCGAGCTGCTGGATTTGTTCCTAACAAGCAGTGTGGGGCCTTTGTCGTGGAAAAGCTCCATATGCTGGGTTTGCTTTTTCTGGCCCACCAAACTTCAGGGGAATCTCATAAACCTTTTCTGAAGTTGGTCAAACTAACCTGGATTCCAACTTTATTGCAAAGGATGAAAACTGGCCTGAGTCAGCAAGCTTTGTCCAAATGGCTGGAGTTGACCCCTGCTGCCAAAGGGGTGCAGAAGCTTCCTCTGCATCAGCAGGGCCAGCATGTCACTGCTTGGTTTGGGTGCTCTGGTAGTGCTGGACATCTTTGTCCTCCACTCTGCAGCTGGGTTCCCTCCACTGCATCCCTTTGAAGTGCTGGGGCCTGGGCTGGAGTTGACCTATGGATGAGTCACAACCCAGCAGAATGTTTTGTTCCTCAAGTGGTTTCAGGCCCCAGAGACAGAACCTGGCCCACCTGTGTGAGGCCCCAACTGCCCCCAGGTGGTCATGGTTGGGGAGGTGGGTGAGGCTAGAGATATATTAACCAGGAACCCAATCAGTCTGAGAAGAAGCAACAAGGAGCAGCAACAGAAGAAACAAGCAGCTGATCAGTTTGAAGAAAGTTCCTGGGGAAGAGACTTCCTGGAACAGATGAAGAATAAAAGAAGAACAAATGAAGACTAAAGATGAACATAGATGTTTGTCCTGAGTGTGGAAATGAAGGCTAAAAGATGAAGGTAAACTGAGGAAATGTTGCTGAGTTTGGTGTGGGCTGGAGAAAGCAGAGAATTAGCAGCACACCCTGTCCACAACAGGTGACTTCTTCCAAAAGTGAGTGTCTGCAAGCTTAGACCTTGAACTCTAGAGCCCAGTGAGGGAAGAAGTGGAGCTGCTGGCAGAGCAGCAGAGGCAGGTGAGCCAAGGAACACTTGCACACAAACTAGATTTCAACCTCTTTGTAGCAGCACTTCACTGCCAGCTCCTACAACACCCCCCCCTCCATCCTTACCTCCTGCTTCCTGCAGTGCAGAGGCAGCGAATGCCCCGCAGAGCAAGGTGGAAGCCTGGCCCCTCTCTGGCCACCTTGTTGCTCCTCTGGAGTCAGCCTTCCAAAGAGAAATTGGAGAATGGCAGTAGTTCAAGGACCTGCACAAGCTTAAATTACAAGAGAGAATGTACAACTTTGGCATGTGGACTATGAATCCATGGAGAGCTGACAAGGCCTGAGGCGTGAACGGGTGTGTCTGGGGTCCTGCTCACACCACCAGCGTGAAAAGAAATGGAAACCATCAGATTAAAGACACTCAAAGGTAAAACTAATTTGGCCACGGGACAGTGGAAGGTAATTTGAAGTCACTTCAAGGGTTTAAAGGAAGGAAGCAGAAATCCTATTGCTTCCAATTTGACACAGAAATTCAAGGAGGGAGTTAATTTTTTTTTCTAGTCCATCATTTTTATGTCCTTGATTACCTCCAGGCCTGACCACCCTGGACCCCTCAGCATTCCCCCCCTCTGGAAAAAGCTATGCTCCAGATGTTTTTCTGATTTTCCAGGAGAGCAATGTGAACCCCTCCTCTGGCTGAGGACTTCAGGAGGTGTTGCTTTTCCCTACAACTATCCAGAATTTTATCCCACCGCTATTTGTCGTGGCTGAGAGGCTGAACTGCTGTTGGAATTGTTCAGGTAAAACCACCACAACTTTCTTTCCAGGCCTTAGCCCAAGAAGCTGTGCCAAGAAGCTCTGCATGTTCCTCCTGGATCCTCCTCTGCAGGTCAGAAAATGAGCAAGGCAAGTCAAGATCTTTAAAGGGGGTCTTTGCCCTGGTAGGACAGATGGGCTTCTGTTCTCATTCTGTTTTTTCACCCCCCTGAACAGAGAACACCAGCTCCTGAGATGCTTGGCTCCCACAGGATGATAGTGATGGTTAGAATAGAATTTTAAAAGCCAGTATCTTACAGCACACTAAGAATCTTTAGTAATACTTTTATTTTCCTCACAAATTAGACATTTCCAGATTTTTTTCCCATTGCTCTTACCTGCAGTAGAAGAGCAGCAAGACTTCTAACAAGTGAATGTAGCCTCTATTAGTGTAGTTTTCTTGAGTAAGTTTCTATTCCCTTCAACTTACAGTTAAAAATATATCTGGTAATACGTAAGCTGAAAAGAAATCCCAAGATTTCTTCTGCAACGCTCTGATGCAGTTAATGAAGGCCAGGATTCCGTTGCTAAGAGCAGTGGCCTCAAACAGCTAAAAGCACCAAGTCTCAGGCTTTCTTTGGGAGGCAAAAAGCAAGCCCGAGCCAAGGCAGCAGGACAAACAGCTGCTGCTGGAGGCTCCCCCACGGCCAGGAACCGTGTGTCATCAGCATGGCAGCAGCCGACTTGGAACATTTATTCCTCAGCAGCTGTGAAGAGAGAGAAATCGTAACCCCTACAGGATCTGAGGGGTTGTGTCAAGCTGTAATAGGATCTTCTACTGTTCCTACCAGCATTTTGACATCTGTGAGTCCAACTGAGGAAGTAATTGCAACTGTAATGCTGTGGTCAGAGGCTGACTCTTTTAAACAGCCTACAAAGAGGGAGTTTAAAGGGAGAGGCTACTTCAGTTAAAGATGGTCCCAAAGTTACAGTCCTTACAGTTTCCATGGTTATATTATTACTTCACCACTCATTTGTATCCTGATTCCTTCTCCCTTAAGCTGTAATCCTGAGGTGCTGGGGCCTGGGCTGTGGGCCCTGAGTTGGAGTTGGCCTTTGGATGAGTCACAACCCAGCAACAGGTTTTGTTCCCCAAGGCCCCACAGACAGAACCTGGCCCAGCTGTGTAAGGCCCCAACATCCCCCAGGCGATCATGGTTGGGGTGGTGGGTGAGGCCTGAGCTGTATCAACCAGGAACTGACCAGTTTGTAAGAAGCAACGAGGAGCTGATCAGTTTCAAGAGAGTTCCTACTGGGGGCAGGTTGCTGAGCTCTCTCTCAGTGGTGTGTTCCCCCTTGGCTGATTCAAGATGGAGAAGAGCATCAGATGAAGAATAAAAGATAAAGGTATGCTGAGGGGATGTTGCTGAGTTTGGTGTTGGCCTGAGGAAGAAGAGAGCTGGCAGCATAAATCCTCTTGTAACAAGAGCTTGTCCCGACAGGACAGTGCACAAGCTCAACTAAAATTTGTGGCTATTTAATTTTCCACCACTGATTCTTTTTACCTTTGATTCAAATACAGAAGTCTCAAAAAAAAGCAAACATGGGATCACCATTAGCTCTCCCTGTTCACAGATCTTGACCCTGCTTTGCTACTGGACAGTCAAGGAACAAAGGGTATTACAAGAGATCACCAACAGTATCATACATTTAATAAATGAACTGGGATCCAGACACCAAAACAGAACATTGTTTACATAATGAAGTGGAAAGTAAAAACACTACCCCTCTCGCTGGTCTCTTTACCTACAGTATTCCAAGTTATACAATATATTTATAGGTTACTTCCAAAACGTTTTAAACATCTAAATTGCATTCCCTTGCATTAAAAAAAAATTACATATTAATTACTCTGGAAAGTTTCTGAACTCTGTTTAGCAGCAAGTCTCCTTTCTTGATGGTTTCTTGGTACTGCCAATTCTTGCTATCAGGCCTAGGAATTGTGAGGGGGGGAAAAAAAAAGTTTAGAAGTGAGAATATGTTTTACATCAAGACATTTCTGTAATAAGCACCATCAAAATGTATAGAATTCAAGATGATTTCTAGGAGTTGATAGCATACCTGTTAGTTTCTACAATCTCATTTACTTTGTCTATTTTGCAGTGTAATCGCCCAGCTGCAATAAATCTGGAAAGCTCCCTAAGGAGAAAAAAAAAAAGGTTGGTTAAATCCTGTCTCACCAAGGACCCGTGGACCAGGCAGCACCAAACCTGCTGGAACAAAACCACCACGTCACCACACTGGATTTCTGGAGCAACAGCCTATATATTTTCCTGAGGTATCTTACTCATCCTCATCTTATTAAAGGTGGGATGTTACATACAGGAATAATCATTCTAGTGATCTGAAAATGTCTTAATACTTTCTTCTCAGGCCAAATTGTCATACTTGAGTTAGTGAAATTTATCACTTGGCTTAGCATCAATTACTCCTCAAGTTCAGAGCCTATCTGGAATTTATCCTGAGGTAAATAGCTTCGTGTCAGTCAATTAATTAGAAAAGTCTCTTAACAGTTCCCTACTGTCTAGTAGCAATAAATATGCTGCTTTTTTTTTTTTAATGATTGTTTTGCTTAATCAATTGGTGGCCTACAGCACATCACTGATGGGAGAAGAAAATATTCCTGTGATCAACAGCAAGACAAGTTACAACTAGTAATAAATTACTGGGAAGCATAAGAACTAGTATGACTTCAAAACATTTGCCTTTGAATTGAATGGTATTTGGTTCCTCTGGAAACACTTATTAATTAATTTCTGAATATTTCAAGTAGTTTCCATGTTTGTATAACACTTTTCTGTGTTAGAAAATCTGAAATTTCTCTATGAAAGAAGAATGACTCCAGTGAAAGCATTTGAAACAGTGTTTCATGTCCATAGAGTGAAAATTGATTTCTCACTTCATGTTAGTTCTCATAATGATCTAAATCTGTTGGGTTTACACTTAAAAAGAATTGCAAATTGAGGCTGCAGGGTATGTTTATGTGAAAAACATGAGATTTTGCCCACATACCAGAACTAAACTAGGTAAGGAGACTTGCAGGGTCTGTATAACATGTGGATCCCCTAAGCTGTAACAGTAAGATTTCACATAGTTGTGAAGAAAGACATTCTTTAAAATGTTCAGTTTCACAGCACGTGGAGGTCAATAGATACAGCAGGATAAAGAACAAAGTGATTTTCTTTACTGAATCAATTTGGCCAAGCTCTTCCACAGCTACATGATTTGGCTTGTTTAGAACCAAAGTAGAACAAAGATTTTTACTCGTAATGGAATCATTATAAATAATTACAAGGTGTAAAGTGAGATCTTTCTGGGCTTAAAGAGCTGAATAACTTACTGATCTATGAATTCTACGCTGACTCCAAAGGCTTCTGCCATGTACCCTAAGGTGAGTGACCTGTAAGACTCCAGGAGCTGGCTATAGGCATGAATCCTCATCTCCCGCACGTAGTATCGATAGTGAGGTGCAAACAACCAGTCCTTTTTCATCTCTTGCTCTACAATAGCTGAAAAGAGAAAAAAAAATAGAACAGGTAATCTCTACAAAATGCAAAGCACCAGTTATGTAAATAACACACACCACCAGTTAATAAGTAATCACTGTGAATGTAACTATATTGTATTCTTCCTGCTATGTAGCTACCTGAAGAAACGTGGTTGCTGGGTAAGGAAATAAGATGAACTTTCTGGTTCTAGCTCTTAAATTAGTTACAAGGATTTCCAGGCACTGAAGTGACAGTTCTCAGGTAAGGTAAGGCCAGCAACAGAAAAATGTTGTCCTTACTGCTTGATCTCCCCGGGCCTAGTCTTCCACAAAATGAAGGGTTCTTTTTTGTGTTCTCTAAATACTTTATTTTCTTAGAATCATAGAATCATTCAGGTTGGGAACCCTTGGGATCATTGAGTCCAACCATCAACCCTATTCTACCAAGTTCTCCCCTAAACCATATCCCCCAACACCACATCTAAACGACCCTTAAACACATCCAGGGGAGATGATTCTTGTATTCTAAATCTCACAGTCTGAGAACTGGCAAGAATGAGAGTCTTCTGAAAAGCTTTTCTTCAGTGTCACCCTTTTACATAGAAATCGGAGCAGAAAGCCAGTGGGAATAAAAATGAAAACTTTCTATGTAATTTCTTTGACAGCTTGATATTTCAGGGCCTCCAGACTGCGACTCCAATAACTTCTTTCAAAGACCAAACTTTCAAAGCTTTCCTGTCTGTCCTGGCCCTTCAGGTAAGAGGATGTTCCACAGCCATCTCCAAAATGCTTTTCCACCCAATCCCATGGGACCTTGCAAGAAGCTCAAGGTATGTGAAGTTTTTCTTTGTTTGTTTGAGAAATCAAACAGCAGCGAATTGGAGGTCACTGTTAGAACAGCATAAAGTAGCTCTAGTTCTTGTGTAGCTACTCCACAAAAGTTTCAGACCATGTGGAAGAGGTAACTGGAGGAGTTGTAGGACCTCAGAGAGCCTTACCTAGTGACTGGAAAAAGGCAGCGTAGCGGCACTCGTAGAGAGAGAAGAGGTACTGCCGTACAGCTGGCAAACTGTGCAGCACCTCCAGGATCTCTGCCCCTTTAATCACCTACAAGCAAACACAGGTTTCAGCCTGAGGATGTCAAAGAAGGGCCCTGTCTGTCTGTCTGGGTGTTTCCACCTCCTCTCCTTACCTTCTCCCTGAGGTCAGGCCTGTCCAAGGCAATCATGCTGACGTAGACAGTGTAGGTTACAAATGTTTTGTAATCCATCAGTTCGTAGGAGGTAAAGGTTGAAACTGTATCAAGGAAGAGCTCAGCTGCTTGTTTGAAGTCTCGAATGGCTACACAGTAAAGGCCCTGGTACACTTTGAGACGATTTCTCCTGTCCCAGTCTCCTCCTTCTTCTATTAGACTTGAAACAGAGCAAAAAGAAATATTTGCTTATCTAAGTGTGTTCTAAGTTATATCAAACGCTGCTTAGGTTTGAATAGTGGAGCAATTTCCTTGCCTCTCCTGAAGTAAACCAACTACACTTTGTATAGTCGAACTCAAGTAATTTCAAGGTAGATTAGAAGTGTAGTAAAATCAGCTGCTACTTTGTGATTAAGGAAAGAATAACTTGTTTTATGTTACT
The DNA here is from genome assembly GCA_013401335.1 of Brachypteracias leptosomus. NCBI lineage: Eukaryota > Metazoa > Chordata > Aves > Coraciiformes > Brachypteraciidae > Brachypteracias > Brachypteracias leptosomus. Next base: position 10,188 of record VYZX01031646.1, read on the forward strand.
GTTGAAACAGTCCAGGCTTTGGACCCCAGAGAGGGGAAGGAAAGTGGCTTCCTTGGGACAGGAGAGGCCAGAGGCTTTGGGACAGTGCAAACTTCACCTGAAAGGAAAAGTTTATAGCCTCTCAAGTTGTGACAAGAGTCTGTTGAGTTGTGCAGGTAAATAGTACTGTCAGTCTGGGCTGTGGCAGAGTATTTGCACTGCCTGTGCTGATAAAGTCAGAGCTGTCCAACCAGCAGCATTGAAAAAACTGAGAAGTCACCACTTCTCAAGAATTATATTAACACAAAATGGATGTGGCTATAAGCAGGGGCAAAGGCTGAGAAGGTAACATAAAAAAAAATTACCCAAGGAACATGATAACTGGGAAGACCCCCTCTGCCCTGGTGTCTCATGGCACCAGCAAAGACCAGAAGCTGTAGCTGGCTGCAGGAACCAGTGGAGTTCAGAGTGCTGGTAGCACGGAGACACTGAAGGCAGCACAGAAAACATGTGAAGGACAGTTCACCAGAGCACAGAGGGCTCTGGCTTCTAGAGAAGTTGCACTTCACAAGCCAGCTGCATGGCCCTGGCAGCAGCTGGATTCAGCTGGCACTCCTGTGCTGTGCTTTATCATACAATATAATTACACCCAAAGTTATTTGTTTTCTAATAGTGACAGAATAAAAAGGTGGGAGCAGGGAGTGGGCTACAAATATTTAAAAATCAAGTCAGATGACATGAAATATTAACCTTTCTTTTTCCCATCATAAAAAAAAAAGCAGGACTAGGAAGCTCTCCAGTACAAGGTAACACCCACCCATCGCAACCAGTCTTGGGCATTTCCTCACAGCAAGGTATGTCTCCTCCATTTCTTTTGTTAGAGTTTGTCTCAAAAGTGCTTTCATGCCCTCAAAGTGGTACCTTTTTGCCTTCTCAATGTTGCGTGTGATGAGGTCATTATCCATGTAGAACAAGCCAATCCTCAGGAGATAGAAGACAATGTCCAGGCGATGTCCCAGTGCCACCGTTTTGTCGTAAGTCTTGCGGAAGGCGGTCAGAGCTCCCTCCTGCCAAGACAGGATTTTCTACTGTAAGAATGTCCAAAACACCAGGAACATTGGCAAAATGTCTGTTGTAAGCACATCCTTTGTCTTCCCCTGATAGCTGTGACTTAGTTTCCCCACAGAACTTTACCCTGATGCATTCTGAAGAGTCTTAAAGAGTCAAAGAGTAAATCAAGTTGAAGGAGCTGATCCTCTTACACCTTTTAAATCTAAGGACTATGAAAATCTACCCTGTAACTTGAAATTAAGTTGCACTATGTAAATAGCTTAGAGAAGTCTAAAGACACAAGGAAAGTGAAAAATCACATCTACAAATAAAAAGTAACTCTCCATTTTCAAGAAAAAGTTTTCTTTCTAAATAATTTAATTTTCACTAAGACCCTCCCCTATCTTCCACCCACATCTGTGTTGTGCCATAAGTAAAATGCATTGTAAGTCACCCAGCACTCAAGGATTACAATGCAGCTTTTTTAATGTAAGTCCATAAAGCCCCTGCCATGAACCAACCTTGTCCCCAATCCTGCACAGGTACTCAGCTTTGGCCATCATTGCATCTCGGATTTCACTCTCCCCCAAGATCTTTTCTGCATCTTCTAATTCGTTGTCAAGACGTTTCAATTCCTCCTCGTTGGCTTTCTTCATTTTGTTCAGCAGATCCGTGTCTATCTGCCATTCCAGAGACTTGCAGAGTGCTTCATAATATGGGGCCATATCTGAGAGAAAAGCAGGAAGAATTCTGCTGTGAACTGCTGGAGCACGTGTGTGTTTCTGGAGCAGAGTGCTGAAGGACATGACTGGCTGTCAATGCCAGCCACATCCATCCTGTGACCAGGTACCTATTAAATCCACTGCTGCTGGATGCTTTTTGCTGACTCTTCTATCACTGCTTTCTTTATACCTCTCCCTCTTGTACTTTCCTTACTATTTATCCGACTCTGAGCACAATGTATTCAACTCATGCCTTTTAAAATATCATCAAAGCTGAGGACAGGGCACCATGAAAATATGTCCAAATTCTTACTCCCCCTCCCATCTCCCCACTGCTCTTATACTCTTCATGCCCCAGGGACACAGCAGGGGCACGATTTAACTGAAGATATCCCTGGGGTTGAACTAGATGACATTTAAAGATCCCTTCCAGCCCCAAACACTCCCTGATCCTGTGACTCCATGATCCTCCAGCTGGGAAATGTGTCAACAACCCCCTCCCCCCCCATACACACACACCCTGGGTGCAATGAACAGAGACAGTCAGACCGGCTCCTCGCCTCCACCCCCGCGCCTCTGGACAGACAGACACACAGACACACAGACAGAGCCGCCCCAGCTCCGGGGGTGGGGGGGAGGGCGAAGCTGACAGCCAGCCAGCCAGCCACAGGCCGCACTCACTGTGGAGCCGCACGGCCGCCATCAGCTCGTCCCGTGCGGCGGGGTCGGGAGCGCGGGGCCGCAGGCTGAGGAGGAAGCGGAGCTGGGCGATGCGCAGGTCGGGGTTCTTGGGCAAACCCTCCTCCTCCAGGTTCTCCAGCGGCATCGCGGTGGCGGGGCGGGATGGGACGGGACCGGGACCAGGGCAGCTCAGCTCCGGGCGGTGGAGGGACGGACGGGAGAGCGGCGGCGGCGCGGCGCAGTGACTCAGCCGCGACGAGCGGAAGTGGCGGAGAGTTTCCGCCTCACGGCGCCCCCTGCCGGGCCGGAGGACCGAGAGTGCTGGGCCGGGCGCGCCTGCGCCCTATAGGTACGGCGGGGTATAGGGGTGGGCAGGCACAGTCTGCAGCGGCAAAGAGCCGGCAGGATCATAGAATTGTCAGGGTTGGAAGGGACCTTAAAGATCATCT
>VYZX01031646.1:13531-67431 GCA_013401335.1 Brachypteracias leptosomus
GCTGGACCAGCTCATTTAAACTGTACCTATCTTGGAAGGTTGGACTAGATGATCCTTGAGGTCCCTTTTAACCTGGCCTTCTATGATTCTAGGATAGGCTATAGGAGCTGCAGGAGCCCCATGTGAGCTATAGGAGCTGCAGATCACAGGCTCCACTATGAGCCCGAGCCCAAAAGTGGGGACAAAGACTTAAAAAGGATCTTGGCTTTTGATGGGGAAAAAAAAAAAAGTAGGTTTGTGGCAGTCATAGTTGCAGAATAAAGCTGGAATATGTTCCCCACAGTGTGGCTGTGACTCAGAAAAGCTGAAGGCAAATAAAAGGGGCTTCAACCCCCCCTGTTATGCTTGTACGTATCCAGGTTGAGGGGGAGAGAGTCACTCCTGACCCACACTGCTGTGTCCTTTTCATTTACCTTTTCTTAAAATTTCACCATCTCCTTATTAATTAGATTTGGCTTTGTCTTTCCTGACTTCATAGAATTGTTTAGATTGGAAAAGACCTTTAAGATCATCTCATCCAACTGTTAACCCAGCAGAGCCAAGTCTACACTAAGCCATGTCCCTCAGCACCACATCTACAGCTCTTTTAAATCCCTCCAGGGATGGTGACTCAACTGCTTCCCTGGGCAGCCTGTTCCAGGGCTTTACAACCTTTTCAGGGAAGAATTTTTTCCTACTATCCAACCTAAACCTCTCCTGGAACAACTTGAGGCTGTTTCCTCTTGTCCTATCACTTGTTCTTTGGGAGAAAAGATGAACCCCCACTTTGCCACAACCTCCTTTCAGGTAGTTGTAGAGAGGCTGCAGGTACCAGGGGCTGGAGCATGTTCCTGAAGTTCCCTCTCCCTTGGTGATGGTGACCCAAGATGGGTGGGTGGGTGGCACCCAGGTTGGGTGGTCCCCCACCCCATCAGCCCTGGTCCTGCCCTGCTTCCCCCTCCCCCTGAGGGCTCCCTGCAAATTGTGCCAAATTTCATAGATAAGGCACATGGGTGCAGCATCATATGTGTCTTCATCAATTTCCAAACAATTTTGGGGTTTAAATGATGCTTTTTGCTGGAATTGGGTTTTAAACACAACACTTTTTGCTTGTGCCTCTGCTCTGGAGTTGGGTTTTCAGCCTAGATCATGGGAGAAACTTTCTTTGACTGTTTTGGCACAGAATATTCCTAAGATTGGTTTCTTTATATTGAGTGTGAATTATTTAGGAGTTTGCTGGAAGGAACTTTTGTCTCCTGCATTTTTTATATGTGCTAATATTTGTTGTGTTGATTCTGATTATTTTCCATCTGTTTAAATCAATGGTTTAGAATAATATTAAGGAGAATCTGTGTTAATTTGGGCAACTACTTTGTTTCTTTAGGAGCAGTCTGGGGGTTTTTTTTCTGTTTGGTTTTTTTTTTTTTGAGTTGCAATCACTTTTGTATTGATTGCACAATAAGGAGCTGCTTTGATGCTTTGCAGAGAACTGCACGTAGATGTTTTGCAGCAGTGTTTATATTATTCATCCGTTGACCTTTGCATTTGCTCAAAAACCTATTAATTAGGGGGTTTTATGACAGACACTTTTAGGCCTCTTGCATATTTTTCTCTTGAATTTTGTCCCCAGCTGATTTTCCTGGGCAGTTTGCTCTGGAGCTGCACTGAGCTGTTTATTCTTATCATGCCTTGTTTAGGAAGAAAAGGATGGTTGGGGTTTTTTCTGCTAAGTAAGGCTGATGTTTCAAATGCTCAGGCACTGCACACACGGGTGTGTTACTCCTGTGAGCTGGGATTAGCTCACAAAAATTGAAGAAGAAAAAATAATTCAATCAGCTCCAACCTCCAGTTATTGCAGCCAGTCCCTCCAGTGCTGGGTGGGAGGTGGAAAGTATGTGCAGCTCCCTTGTAAGGAGATAACCTGGCTGTCACCTCAGCTCTTTCCCTAATCCCTGCTAAAGATTGGTTTGCAGCCACACCTGGAGCTCTGCCTCTCATCCAAAATTCACATCATTTGTAGCAGTTATAGCTCTGGCCATCCTAACTATCTGTAGATATCCCCACACCCTGCCAATGTTGCTGTGGTTTGGGCATCCGTGGTTCATTGTGGCAGCAAAAGCCACAGTTTCATTATGTACTGTGGGAGAAAAAATCATTTTCATTCTCCCATTTCTGGATTTGCCACTTTTTAATTGGTTGCAAGGTAGGAGAAGAGTAATTTTAATTTTCCTGGGTTTAGTTGCTGCTAAAATGTTCTGCTTTGCTTTGTGACCATATGAAACACTAGTTAATTAAGCCCCCCCAGCACTTATTGTCTGTAAATATTTGCCTGCATTTTCATATTGATGTATATTTAGGCAATAACTGGGAGCAACAGAGCTGACTACAGGCACACAATGTTTGCTGCTAAACATGACAGGAAATTCAGAGAGAATATTTATATCTCAAATATTTATATGAAGAAAAAGGCCTTGTGGTGACCATAATTCTCATGTGGCCTTACAGCAATTCAAAAGCATCCCAATGAATAACTACTTTATTTTTTTTCCCCAAAATGGATGTCAAATGATTGTTTCTTTCCCTGCAAGATGCATGAGGGCTTCTTGTGGTGGCTCCTAGTCATGCTAATGATGCTCTTGCTTGACAAGTGACAGTATGGAGATGCTGCAGGTTGTTTAAATGGCAAAATACACCCTGAAAGCAGGAGCCAGCCCCTCTTGCAGGAGCTCCTCAGCACCTCCCTATGGCTCTGTACCTACAAAGAACAAATCCTACCCACCTTCTTGCTTGCAGGAGTGGCTCTGGTGGCATTCAAGGCATCCAAGAAGGTCTCCTCTGCCTGATTTGGAGGACAGGTTTGTCAACCTTTTTAGCTGTGTGGTCAAGCTTAAAAGTTGCAAAATATAGTGACACTTGTGCTGGAGGCTGTGCTGCTCTCACAGGAGCAGAGATCTGCCATCCACCCATTAAATCAAGGGATATTATAGCTCTCTGGTGTCTAGGAGGAGCAGACTTTTCCTCCTTCCCAGGCATTGTGGAGGATGGTGCAGCCCCTGTGCTCCCCCCAGTGATCCTGATGCACGAGGAGAGGTTTGGTTGCTCCTTGCAGTTCCTGGGTGGACACACCTTGCATGGTCAGTACCTCAGACAGTCACAGGTCATCATGGAATAATAGAATCATATAGGTTGGAAAACACCTTTAAGATCATCGAGTCCAACCATTAACCCAGCAGAGCCAGGTCTGCCACTAAACCGTGTCCTTCAGCACATCTACAGCTTTTTCAAACCCCTTCAGGGATGGGGACTCAACCACTTCCCTGGGCAGCCTGTCCTAGTGTTTGACAACCCTTTCTGTGAAGAAATGTTTCCTAATATCCAACCTAAACCTCCCCTGGTGCAACCTGAGGCTGTTTCCTTTTGTTCATTGCTTGTTACGTGGGGAAAGAGTCCAACCCCCACCTCGCTACAACCTCCTTTCAGGTAGTTGTAGAGAGCAATAAGATCTCCCCTGAGTCTCCCTTTTTCCAGACCGAACACCCCCAGTTCAATCAGTGGCTCCTCATAAGACTTGCTCCCAGATCCTCCACCATCATCATGGTCAATTAATGCCACCTTCAATGGTACCATTTTTACAGCCTCAGGAGGCCGCAGACAGAGCTGGAAGTGCAAACACAGATTTCCAGATCTCCTTCCCCATTAACAGCTATTAATAACTGCTGCCCAGGACAGGGCAGCTCCCTGTGCCCCTGGGTGAGGTTGCTCCTCGTTGTGTCCTGGCCAGCCCTTTGCCCTTGGAGCCGTGCCCAGGCCACCTCGATGCCCAGCGAGGTCCATCAGCTGCAGCGTGTCTGACTGAGGCTGAGCTGCCACCAGGTGACAGTGTTTCAGAGCAGTAACTCTACCTCTGGCTCTTTGCTTTGCTGGGCTTTAGTGCAAAGTGAAGCCTTGCTATTGCTAAGTGCTAACTGAAAGCTTTGGGGACCCACCAGCCTTCTGCAGGGGCACAGCTGGGACAGACCACCCGAAACCTGCCCTGTCCCCCTCCCCAGCCAGCAGGAGGTCACTTGGCTCTCTTGGCCTTCAGAGACAGGGACCACGCTGGCACTGTGAGTATCCTCTGCCAACAGATCAGGATCCATGGTAGGGCCCCTTGGTAGGGCATTGCTTGGGCTCAAGAAGGACACAAAACTGCTTGAGAGAGTCCAGCACAGAGCCACAAAGATGCTGAAGGGAGTGGAACATCTCCCTGCTGAGGAAAGGCTGAGGGAGCTGGGGCTCTTTAGCGTGGAGAAAAGGAGACTGAGGGGTGACCGTATTAATGTTTATAAATATGTTAAGGGAGAGTGTCAGGAGGATGGAGCCAGGCTCTTCTCAGTGGTATCTAATGATAGGACAAGGGGCAATAGGTGTAAGCTGGAACAGAGGAGGTTCTACATAAATATGAGAAAAAACTTCTTCACGGTGAGGGTGACAGTCCCCCTTCTGTGGGGACGTTTAAAACCCACCTGGATGTGTTCCTGTGTGACCTGCTCTAGGTGATCCTGCTCTGGCAGGGGGATTGGACTAGATGATCTTTCGTGGTCCCTTCTAATCCCTGACATTCTGTGATTGCTGAATGTCTTTGCTTTCCCAGCTCAGAAGTCGTGACAGGTCCTGGGGTCTGGCTGACACGTCTGTGCTGTAGCAGAGAGCTCTGTGCACAGCCATCTGCAAGCTGCAGTCTCACCTTGGTAATATCAGTCACACTTTTTCACCTTGCTGTGATCCTCAGACACCTTCAAGGCCGATGGATCCGTTTCATTTGCAGGGCTGCTTTAACTGAACTTTGGGAAAGATGGCACTTGAGACACGTCTGGCTTCATTCTTCATGCTCCAGTAGTGGAAGTGTTGACAGCAATCCTCACAGCTGCACTGTGTAAACCTACAGGTGTTAGGCATGGATTTCTTCTGAATAACCTACTAGAAGTTATCTATTTTCATAGGTCATTATTATTGGCATAGACACAGCTCTCATCTCAGAACCTGGAGTCTGTATTAGCAGGGAGTGCAAGGCTCAGGGTCAAGCCCTCCCCCAGCTCAGCTCCACTGGCCAGCTGGCATTAGACAAGCCCTGGCACAAGTCTAGGGACAGGTAGAAAATGCCCTTGGAGTGAGATTTCTGCATCTCTCGACCTCCCTGATGTTGTTTTGTCACCTTCTCTGTGTTGCTAATTGCATCCAATCAGCCAGGGGTCTGTTTCACAGCAATTAGTGTCTTTTAGTTATTTATCTGTGTATTTTCAAATCAATAAATCCTTCCCTACTAGCACATCAGGATGCTTTGAAGGACAACATTGCATTTTATAGCATTAAAGTCTGTTAATGAGGGTGTTCCAGCAAACAGCCACGTTAGGGGGAGTTTATTACCTTGGGAAAATAGGGTGGAACCACATAATTAATTAGAGACCTGAAAAAGCCATTAATATCTAACAGCCATGAGAAATCAAACTGGCAGCTAGGCCTGAAGGGGGCCTGCATGAAGGCAGGGGAAGGTCTATTCAAAAGGGTTTGTAATGATAGGACCAGGAGTAATGGTTTTAAGCTAGGAAAGGAGAGATTTAGGCTGGATATTAGAAAAAAGTTCTTTAATATGAGGGTGATAGATCAGTGGAATGGGCTGCCCAGGGAGGTGGTGGAGGCCCCATTCGTGGAGTCCTTCAAGGTCAGGCTTGATGGGGCTCTGAGCAGCCTGCCCTAGGTCGAGATGTCCCTACTTGTGTAGGGAGGTTGGACCAGATGAGCTCTAGAGGTCCCTTCCAGCCTGAAACATTCTATGATTCTAATGAGGAGTGGGAGACAGCACTGCTGGCACGGGGAAATGAAGTCCTGTGCTGGTGTCTGTCCCATCATCAAGCCAAGAGACACCAAAATGTCATTTGTAGAGATGTGTGAATATACACACACAAATTATTTATGATTGAACCTTTTATCTTAGGTCCTGTTTGAATGCAGCCTGGTGGAAGCAGCCATTGGATGGTCAGTTTGAAATGGTAGCCTGCAAGCTTGAATTTCAACATAAGGTTTGTTTACTGCATCTTTTCTCCTCAGTACAGATTTACTTCCAGAAAATTGGTGCTCTAGACAGGTTGGTGGTGTATTTGTTTCATACCCAGGATAGAACTGGTGTTTTCCATGACAAATGGTGAGAATGGATTCACAGACTGGGGCTGGGTCTGGCCTTTGCCTCCCCACAGGGAGCACAAATATTGATACCTCCTCCAGACTGATCTGACAGTTTTTGGGGGTTCCATCCATGAGGTAAGATCTGCAGCTCTTTAAGGTATCCTATTGCATGTAGAAACCCACAAATCTTTAGTAGGATTTGTCAGCTCCAGCTGTGTGTCTGTATCTGCCTTTGGGTTTCGGGTAATTTGTGCTGTACACTTTCCCCACATGATTGCTTTTATTTTATGCAGTTCCTTCTGTTGGGCACTTCTGTGTTGACTGTGATTACTACCACATCAACTGAAAATGCTCCTGTACTGTGTAATTAACTTTATCTGCTTTGCTACAATGCCTCTCACTGGTAATTACACACACTCCTGCTCTTTCACTGCCTTTCTAAGACTTTAAGAAGTGCTGATTACCTTGCCCAGTCTCTGCCCAAACTGGAGGGGTTTTTATGTGTCTACAAATATATCTTTTTTCCTTGCAACAGCCCTGCTGTGATCTGGATATTGATTATAGTACCTATAATGTGATCTTTAAATAAACCATCTGTTTGGAATTCATTGGGGTTTACATGTGCCGGTAGCAAAGAGCTTGTTCAAATCCTCAGGTTGTTTGCCAGTTGATGTGATAGTTATCAGTTTACTGAGATAATTTGAAATGGAGAGCAAGGATTTTGAAATCTTTCAGTCCTCTGGGAGTTACTCCATTTTCCTTCCCTCTGGTGCCTTAGTGACTTTTCTCCTTTGATGATTTTTCTAAGCCTCTTTTTCTAAAGCAGGAGTCTCTTGTGACTGTACCCTCTGCCCATCCCTCTGTGTTTCTCTGCTCTAATGCATTTAAACCCCTGGGTCAACTTGAATCAAAGGTTTTAGATGTCAAGAGCTCCCACTAATGTCCAATTCCTTGAAGTTATGTGCATGTCAGGTAGGGCAGACCCAAACTGGAAAGGATCAGCTGTTCTGTCCAACCCACACCATCCTGCCCTGCAGCACCTGTTTTTCAGTGTCCTGTGTTAGCAATGATTTTTTCTTAGCTGGTGTTTAGGGAACACAGCCAGCAGTGAGGAATGCTGTGTGCCTATCACAGGGTACATGGACAGATGGGAAATACATAGGTATGAGACACATAGGAAGGAAGAGCTGGGAGTATTATGGTGGTGGGGATGGGGATGAAGTGGGGAGAAGGGTTATGGGATCTGTGGGGAAGCAGCTTTCATCCAGGACTGCTCCAGAGCAGCAGCTGCTACTGTAATTACAGATATTGATGTATTTTCCACAGCTTCTTTTCAAACACACAACTTCATTTCTGTTTGGGTTTTTTTTTCACTCTATAACAACAAGTCATTTTCACATCATGCAAAGAAAAGTGCTTGGCTGAGAAGCATTGTGTAATTTCTATTGAGATCTCATAGCAAACCAGGCACACGTTCATTAATCAAGAGGTTGTTTGATGCAAACACCAGTGTGATGATTTAATATCATGTTGCCTTAAAATCAGCCCCACAGTGGAGTGGACTCAGCCTGAATGTCCTGCTAAGTTCCCAGGGCAAGCTACTTCTCTGAAACATGTGGGGATTTAGTTGTGGCCATTGCTGCAGAATGTTGGTGTGCCTGGAGAGCATCTACCAAATGCACAGTGACTCGAACATCAATTTAACTGAAGGAGTTGCTCTTGTTTCCTTCTCCTGAGTCCCCAGGTGAGTGGGATTTGTGGGTATGTGCCCACAGTGCTGTGCTGCCCCAGCACCCACTGCCCTCAGTGCTGCACTTTTACTAACAGGCAAGCTGCTAGCCTGAGAAACTGCAATTTGGGTGAAAACAGCTGGGTTAGTACTTTAGGGGGGTTTGTGTCGGTTTTAATAAGCATAAAGAAAATTCAAACCATCTGGAACTGAGAGTCCATCCCTGTGTGCAGGGCTGGAGGGTGCTCCTCAGCTGATAGAACCTGTTTTGCCATTAGAGTGACTTTGGGAAGGGGAGGTACTCAAGTACCTCCAGTATCCTTTCTTTTATTTCTAAGACTAACCCTGCTTTCCCAGAATAGGAATATCATTCATCTGGGAGAGGTGAAGAAAACTCTCCAGGTGATTTACATCATGTCTCGAGATCAAGCCTTCAAAGGTCAGAGAGAAGGGCCTTAAGCAAGGAAAGCATGATTTAGCCCTCAATAAATGCTAGTGTTATTAGTGGCATTAGGGCAAGGCAGGTAACTTCTGGTTGCATATTTAATCTTGTTCAGCTGCGCTTTGACATTATTGAGTATAAAGAACCTGTGTAATTAGTTCCTTTTGGTGTCCTGCTTTGTAACCTCTCAGAAGTAAAGCAGCCTGTGCCTTGATGGTATTTCAGAAATACCTGTCTGGCTGCAGCATCCAGCCTTTGCTGCTGTGCCTGTTCCCTGCCCATCTTCACAGCACGCTGCCCTGCAGCTGGGGCTGCATTTAACTCTCCTTTTGTAGCTGACTAGAGTGGCCTCTTAGGTGGAATTATTTTTCTCTCAATTGCCATTTTTCTTTCACCTCTCTCCTGACTTCTCCCTCCTCATCGTTTGCTCTCTGGACCTTTTTTCCCCATTCCTTGCAATCACCTCCTCTGGCAAGCGAGATGGTTCTCCTGCTGTTGCCTCCTTTTGCAGTGTAGTTTGAGTTTCTGACTGTTTTATTTTACTTGCTATGATTATGGCCACCTAAAATCCACCCCCTCCACACCTCACAAGAACCCGGTGTGATGCTGGAGCACTTCTCAGGTACTTGCCCTTGAACCAGCCTCTTTGTGTCTTGCCTGCTGAGATGAACCACTTGGCAGTTACTAGTGCACAGACTCCATTTGCTGTCACAGGATTATTCCCATTTATTCACTGCTTATTTCAATGCAGCATAAAAAATGGGGTGGGATTATCCCCGGCCCCAGCCAGCAGCGTGTGCTGGTGAGTGACGTAACATATTCTGCTGCTTCTTGCATCTTCCAGCTCACATTTTTCCCTGTTACAGCTCAATTCTTTCCCTTCAAGTGCATAAACTGCCCTTTAGTGTTTTCCTGGTGTGACCTGTGTGATGGTACCTCCACACCTCACCTATTTTCCTCCATGTTCATGCTGATCCTGCCCTGCTGTTCCCAGCACCGTCCCATGGAGGTTGTACCTGCTGCTCTGCTTTCCCAACTGGCACCTCCTACTCCTTCCCCTGCACTTGCAGCTCACATGCATCAGCCCACCAGCAATTTTGGCTGGAAGAATAACCCCAGACCTGCCACTGTCCGTCTGGCACAGGGAGGTTCCTCACAGCAAAGAAAAGACACTTTGTGAAGCGCAGTTTGCTACTCTCTTGAGCAGAGACAAAGGTGTCTTGGTTTGTGGCCATCAAATGTTTGCTGTTAATTGCAGAATATCTCCCCCGTCAGCTGTACCCCCACTTTCCACCCATCTGCAGACACACCGAGCTCCCTGTTTCATGCATTTTCTGATTATTTCAGCTCTTTGGCACCCATCCATTCTGCTGCTGGGTGGCTGGATCTCACCCTCGCTGTGTATTTTCTGGTCATAGCCATCCTTGGTCAGATGCCATTTAGACACTGGTCCAACTCATCAAACAACTTGCTTTCCTGCTCAAGGCCTTGGACTTCAGTCAAGTTAGCTGCTGAGAAACCCTCTTGTCTTCAATTTGATGGAGGAAGTATTTGTTTTGTGCTGGCTTCTTTTCTTTCAGCATTATTTTTTCAGTAGTGTGTATTTATAGTGTATGCATAGAAGGATACACCCTATATATAACTATCTATACACACTATACTCTATATATACAATCACACACACATGCATGAGTGTATCTATATGAATGTATCTATCTCTAGGTATGTATATAATAAAGCTTGCAGGAGTCTTACATTCATTTTTTTTCAGAGCTTTTTTCTCCTGGAGTTTTCACTGAGCCATAATTTTCTGGTTTGCCTCAATTTGCCTTTTAAAATCTATTTTCCAAGAACATCTAAAGTTACTGAGCTGTTTATTCAATTGACTTCTAATGTCTAGAACCTTTGTAAAGAAACATCCTGGAGCAGCTATTTTCAGCTACTTTTTTCATACCTTCTTGTGTTTGTGCTACTTTACTTGTAGTTTCCATGACGATTAACCCTAGAGTTAGAGGCAGCCTTGCCCTCAGTTGCTGTTTTGCAATGCTACCCTTGCTCTTGCCCATCTGTGAAGTGACTGCAGAAGTTCATGTTCAATTCAGTTTCTTATTTTCTTATGTCCTTTGTGTCCCATTAGCACTTTACAGGTGCTACAGGCCACCATAATATATGACTTGGAGGGCAGAGCCATCTCATCCTCAAAAGGAGCATCATATTCTGGCTAGTGGAAGAAGACACATCACCCACAGAAATACTCATACCAAGGATTTGCTTCTCCTGGTGCCAGGTAACCCACTGCCCAGCATGAATTCCCAACAGCACAGTGGAGCCAGGTTTGGTACCCTCTAGAATGAAAGAGGAGGGTGGGAAGAGCAGGTTTGGGCTGTGTTTGGGCTCTGGTTGGCTCCTTCCCCTGCCACACTCCAGCACCAGCTTCCTACTGGGCACAGCCTCTGCCCATCCCCATCCTCTCTCCTGGGCACACTCCTCGACTGCCACTCTTACTGCAGAGCTCTCCAAACAAGTATTTTGAATATTTTGAACCATATATTGAATGTTTTAAGCTGTATATTGATCTTTTCAACATCTTTTAATATTTTTAGTGTCTTCTTGGTGTTTTTCTCTCACTCATTCCCCTTTTCCTGTTTTCTCTGTCCCATTTCTCACAGCCATGCCTGAAGTGATGAGCAGCAATCCTTTTAACACATTATCCTTATATATTTCCCTATTATCCTTACCTATTCAGCCTAGTACATACAACTCTGAGCTGTCTTTATAATCTACTCAATCCTGCCAGTACCTCCTCACATTTCCTGTGCAATTCTTTATTTGCCTGTTTCCTTCCATTTTTCCATGTGCAGCCTCCTTCCATTCTTACCTACTCATGTCCTTCCCTCCCACCACTCCCAGCTTCCTCTCCTGAATCCACTTAAGAGTAATCTAAACCATACTGCACGAAAGTGGAAGCCCAGAGAAATATTTGCTCTGGCTCTCTCCAGCACCTCACGATGCCAGTGAGCTCTGAGACAGTGGATTCTCAACCCTGCAGTAAAACGAGCCTTTCCCGTAAGTTTAGAATTTGAGTCTTTCTCACAAACTACACTCAAAATGATTGTCAGCTCAAAACCTGCCTTTTAGCTAAATTCAAAGGAACACGTTCAGAGCAGATTTTTTAAATTTTATTTTATTTCCACTGTGATAAAACTAATTACAATTACCAGCCTGTAACTGAAACAGAAAACATCCAGGATGCCACAATATTTGAAGTTCTATTTTAAGGAGCAAACATTGCAGATCAGAGAAAAAAACTTCAAAGTCCAAACTCATCATCTTCTTAAACAGCCTTAATTGCTTGTAAGACAAGTCGGAGTGAAGAACTAGAGGAAAGAGAGAACCTTGCAGATAACCCACATGGAGACTGTGATCTGCTCTCCGTGTGTGATCCAGAACTGAATAGTCCCAAATTACCAACCCACCTGCCCAAATGCCACCACCAACCAACTGCCTGACTTGGCTCGTAGCATGAGAGGGAGACCAAGAGGTCCCATCTCAGGTGGTTATGGATGATGAATGTAACTGGTGGCTACCAAGAGCAGCTCCTCAAAGCTCAAGTCCTTGTAGTTGCTCTTGTGCATCTCATCCCCAGTGAGATGAAAGGCAGAGTTTTTCAGCTGTGCTGGGTGAGTCGCTGTGCCCTGTGGGAACAAATTATCCCAGTTCCAGGAAAGCCTTTGGGTGCTTGCCAGCAGCGTGTGGCCCTCCTTGGGTGGGGAGGGAGATCTTGGTGATATGTGAGATTGAGCTGCTCTCTGCAGTTTTTTCCAGTTAGCTTGAAAAGTCCACTTCTCCCTCTGGGAGGCTTTTTTTTCTGGAAATAAGTTATTTTTAACTAACTGACCGATTAGAGCCTTGACTTGTTCCATTGGCTGCTGGAAATGATCTCCATGGTGCACTTTTCTAGTTTAATTCTTGCAATATATATTGTTCACTGTCAGGTCCAGCCCAACCACAGCAGAGTTTGGGTTGATACTCCTTATCTGACGTGTCCCACCAGGACCTGGAGACTCCCTGTTGTGGGTAGTTCCAGCAGTGAGAGGTTAATCTCCCTTTCCCAAGGGTCGCTAGTGTTTGATACTCCACTTTATATCCCAACCCAAACATCTTGGGACAAACCTTGATAAGCATGGTGCCTTTCTGCACCTCTTCCCAGGACAGCCCAGCTGGTGGGATGGGCTATGGAGGAGTCCAAGGGGTGGCAGGAGAAATTAGAAGAAAGGAGACAGTAGAGAACCAACCCCACTGTGCACTGCAGCTTTGTCTCGAAGCATTCACCAGGAGCAGGGCTGGTGGTGGGACCCCTAAAACCAGGGATAGGGTGAATGATGGGGAGCCAAAAAGAAGGAGAAAATAGATGAGCTGATGGGATGGGCCAGGGGATCATGGCTGGAGCTGGAGCTCCCAAACTGCATCTTTCCACGTGTGGTTGGATTTGCCGCGGTGCCCCGGGGATGTGGATTTGGGGAGTGGTCACGGCTCACTTCTTCTTCAGCTGTGGTGTTTATGGCTGGCTGTGGTTTTGGCACATGGTGTCAGCATCTCCCCAGATGCATGACTGGGGTAGGGCCATTCCCTGCAGCACAGGGGGCTGCTCTCAGGGTCCGAGGGCTGGGAGGGTGTTGTCACCAGTGACTTCCCCAGCATCCCATTCGGATGATGAAGGAGCTGAGGTGTGGCTGCTCTGCGGTCTCCTTCTGTCTTCACGAGGCAGCTGATATTTTATTCCAAGTTAGACAAACCATGAAAATGTGCTGGACACTGTAAAGAGATGTCTTAGCACACAAAGCAGCTTACAAGCCTGAGAAGACAGGAGGGAATTTTTCATTTGGCAGAAGGACACGCATAGTGAGTGCTCTTGTTTTTAATAAGCTCACAAAGCTTTCTTGAAAGCCAGGGATTTTTTTTTTTTCTATCCTGAGCACATGAGGTATTTTCATTTCATAATGAATGCATGTTATGTCCAACTTCCAGAAAGCCTTTCACGTGAAAAAAATAGCAAAGATGGGGGTTTTTTTCAGATGCTGAAGTGAACAGGGTGGAAGTAATCATGAAACAAAATGCTGGAATATTTGCTCTGTGCTCAGAGGTTGTGTGGCATCTTGTATTGTCTGAAACAGCACCAGATAATAATCATACGTGCAAATCTCCCAGACTGGGGCAACAGGGAGATGAGCCAATCTCTGTGTCTCCATAAAGCTGGAAGAAATCTCAGATATTTCTGTTTATCTGCAGAACAGCTGGGGACTTCTCAGACATGAATCTAATTAAGCATATTCCTTGCCACAAACACTTCAAGTCCTATTTCTGAGCTCCAAATGTCTTTCCAAAATGAAGCCTTAGGAATATTGCTTTCAGGCAGTGTACATTTCTTTAAAGCTTTTTTTTTTTTCCTTTTGGTCTGGGCAAAATTAAATTATAGTTATAGGCTCAGTGCAAAATTTACTGGAGTCAATAATATTGATTGATATCTGGGTATCAGCAGAATGTCATGCATTAATAATAGCTGAGTTTAATCCACAGGCACAAGGGGGGTTCCTGGTGGTGATGTGGGCATGGGACCACTAATTTCCAGTCTTGCAGCCACTTTGTTTTAAAACCAGAAAGAATATTGCTGTTTTCTTCATTCTGCTTGGGGTTTTCTGTGGCACAAGACTGGTGCTGACCTCTCTGCTGTGTGTGAAAGCCCTCTCTGGATTTCTTGCTAATTTGGAGGAATATTTTCCTGCTGATTTTCCAGGGAATAAATTAATCTGTGGAAGATCCCAATGTTGATGCACTACAGTTTTCATCCATCTGCCTTTTTTTCCCTGCTCCCTTTAATTGCATCCTTAATCCAGTTGATGCCAAGCACAAGGCTTGCAGGAGGAGGGTCCAAGGCTTCAGGTCCTTCTCTCTCAGTTAAAGTACAGCCATGGCCAGGCTTGTTGGCAGAGCCACGTACCCTGAGACCACCTAATACAACTGGAAAAAACAGATAAGCTTCCACTCATATAAGCTCTTCCCTGGGTCTCTTATATGTGAAGTTATTTGCCTGTGCTCCTCAGATAGTTTGATTTATGTTGATTTGCATATACCAAGTATAGCAAAAGCCAGTGAATTCTCTTGATATGTTTTCACTCTTGCAAGAAACGTGATGGGAAGAGGAAGATATGATCATCTCTCTCCCTAGTGGCATCAGTAAGTATCACACATATCAGATTAAATCCTTGACATTTCTCCAACAGTGTGAAATTTGCTTGAAGATGTTGGAAAATGAGTTATAGATGTGGAAGCAAGGCTTGGAATTTGAATGCAAACACGTTAACCCTAAAACTGGTGTAATTTGCTTTCCTCAATGTCCTGGTGCATGGAGCTGGAGGGGCAGAGCTCCCACTGCAGCAGCAGAGCCTGGGGGTGAGTGGGATGTGAGCCTTGGGGCAGAAATGCTTTTTGGCTCTTGAATAGTGATAGTGGCTAAATCCTGCCCAGGGATGCACCCCAGCAGTGGGGTGGGACATCACCCACTCCAGAGGGTGCCTGAGTGGTATCAGGGGGTATTCTTAGAATCATAGAGTCATAGAATTGTCAGGGTTGGAAGGGATCTTGAAGACCATCTAGTTCCAACCCCCTTCCATGGGCAGGGACACCTCCCACTAGAGCGGGTTACTCACAGCCCCATCCAACTTGGCCTTCAAAATTTCCAGGGATGGGGCTTCCACCACCTCTCTGGGCAACCTGTGCCAGTGCCTCCCCACCCTCATGGGGAAGAACTTCTTCCTAATGTCTCATCTGAATCTACCCACCTCTAGTTTTGATCTGTTCTCCCCAGCCCTACCGCTACCCGACAGCCTAAAAAGTCCCTCCCCAGCTTTCTTGTAGCCCCCTTAAGATACTGGAAGGCCACAATAAGGTCTCCTCAGAGCCTTCTCTTCTCCGGACTGAACAACCCCAACTCTCTCAGTCTGTCCTTGTAGGAGAGGTGCTCCAACCTCTGATCATCCTCGTGGCCCTTCTTTGGACATGTTCCAGCACGTCCAGATCTTTCTTGTCCTAGGGGCTCCAGAACTGGACACAGTGCTCCAGGTGAGGTCTCATGAGGGTGGAGCAGAGGGGGAGAATCACCTCCCTTGACTTACTGGCCAGGTCTTGCTCCAGACTGGGGTGCAAATCTCTCCCACAGCAGCGTTGCCCTCAGGGAGACCTGCCCTGCAGCCTGTGCATGAAAAATACACTTTTCACTGAGCTGGAAAGACAAAGCCCCTCGGGGGTTACTCCAGCACAGTCACCCACCTGCAAAAGACTTCAGGAGCAGTGAAGGTTGGGAATTTGAGATGACATTGGGGCAGGACTGAGTCTTTGATCTAGAAGTTAATGTCAGGACTCTCCTATGTCTTATGAAGCTGGTTTTAGTTTTTTACTGCAAAAACTCTCCAGCAGGTTTTCAGACACTTCTCCCTCCAGTGTGGGGCAGTTGAAAGGTGCATTAGGTTAGTGCTGCTGGATTTTTCATGTTTGTGTTTGGGATCTTTCATGTCCTGCTGGTGTAACCCAGGCCTGGTACCCTGAGCACGGCACGTCCTGCTTGGTCCCCTTCAGCCTCCTCCACAGATGTGTGCAGAGCATCAGCTGAGAGGCAGAAGAAATATTGTGCATTTTAAGGAAGAGACTCATTTTAATCCAGAGGAATTGTTGTGGCAATTACACTGTTCAAAGCACGTTTGATGCCTCTTATTAATTTCTTCTGCATTATCCTCTTGCCCCCTTGGAGGTGACCAAGACAGAACTTGATTGCAACTGCTGCTCTTGAGTGCGGCGGTTCCTTAGGAGCCATCAGGAGTGGAGCATCTGCTGGAGTTGCCATGGAGATGCCAAGGCTGATTGTAAGCCAGGTGAAGTGCTCCTGCTGCTGGCAGCTCAGCCCTCCTCAGGCTGGAGGGACCAGCAGCCCCAGACTGGGCAATGCTGCTGCTTGGAGAGCATGGACCAGGAGCTGGGTGGCTTGAGAGAGGATCCACGCACCAGAGTGGTGAAGTTGGGAGCAACAGAGGTGAGCCCAAGACGTACATCTGCAAATGGAGATGGGCTAACAGGAGTTCTCCAGGCCAAATCTCTGTCCCAAATATCCTGGGTCCAGTCTTTTGTGGGTGCTCCCAGTTTGGCCTCGCTGACCTGGCTAAGAACTGCTCCAAGGGAGCTGTGGCCATCACTGGGTGTTGATGCCCACGTCAGAGGAGGAGGTAGATCCTTCTGGGTTGTGTTGTAGCACTGGGAAATCTGGTCTTTCAAAATTTGGCAAGCACAGTGTAAGTTGAAGTAGAGTATTAGCATAAATTAGCTGAGAACACGTTTGTCTGTGGCAGAGTGAAGGTTGCTGCTTGGCAGCAGGTGGCTTCCTTTTTATGCAACAGCTATTCTGTCTTCACTTAATAAACATCTCTCAGATAAAAAGGTGATGTGGGTGACATACGGCTCATCTATTCTTAGATCTGGCATTTGGGAACATGGTTTCCCTGCCTGGATGGACCATTTCACAGGCAGGAAGGGTCTTCACTCTTCATAAATTTTGACTCTCATTTAAATGCAAGATTAGCACATGCCCTCTCTGCCCCAGCTTGAGGCTGCAGCGTCTGCTCAGCCACTGCTTGCATTTTATATGCTTCAATTTGACAAAAAAAATCAGACTTTTTGCTCTCTGTGCTGCTCCAGGAGCTTTCCTCTCAGGGTCCAATTTCAGGAGAGGCAAAATCAGACTGGTGGGGCATTGACTAGGGCACATCTGCTGTGGAGACCATTACTTTATATATATATCCTACTTTATATATATATAAAATTATATTTATGTCTCCCACTTTATAGGTGTCCTACTCTGACACCCTAATCATCTCCCTCGAAATACAAAGTTAGAGCAGTTCTTACAGAGTGGAGGTCAAGGATCCTTTTTCTTTCTTCTTTTGAGAACATTAATGGAAAAAAATATTACCAGATATGGAAACAGGGTCAGAAAGCTGCAGATAAACGGGGCAGAGCATCGAGTGAAGTGACAGGAGACCTAATTATGGGGCTGAAGCTGTGGGATAAAATAGGTAAAAATCTCACAGGAACTTGTATTTTTTGCAAGGACTTGAAACGTTCTTTCCTCTCCTCGCCGGAGCCTTTTAGAAATCAGTACATTTTTAGCTGAAAGTTGGAGACAAGGACCATATGGCCTTGGCATTAAGCAGCACGTTTCAGTTGCCCAAGAACAGCTGGGGAGGTGTTTGCATTTCCCTCCTCGTGTTCAGGACTCGGTGGCTGACCTTGGAGATGGGGGTGAAGTCAAGGGAAGCTGTTGGGATTTTTCCCCACTTTTTCCAATTGGAGTTTGTAACCTCCATCACCACATGGCCAGTTGTACTTTCTAACATCTACCCACTTCAGCTGCTTAATTTAGAAGAACAAAATTATGAGCACACGATTGGTTCAAAATGCTAGAGTATAGATTTAGATTGGAAATTAGAAAGAAATTCTTTACCCTGAGGGTGGTGAGAACCTGGAACAGGTTGTCCAGGGAGGTTGTGGATGCTCCATCCCTGCAGATGTTCAAGGACAGGTTGGATGGGGCTGTGAGCAACCTGGTCGAGTGGGAGGTGTCCCTGCCCATGGCAGGGGGGGGGTTGGAACCAGGTGATCTTTGAGGTCCCTTTCAACCTAAACCATTCTATGATTCAATTCATCCTAGCTGCTTGCCCTGCCTGGGTGGCACAGGCCAGGGTTGCAGACTCATTTTTGCATGCCTGGGAGTGAGTGTTCATGTTTCTGCTCAATTGCTTGCCCATCCCAAGGTTCAAACTCGTTTGCACAGATGGCATTTGGCAGGATGGATAAACCTCAGGAATTCAGGTTTCTGAAAGCCTGAAATACCCACAATCTGAGGGAGGAATTCTGGAATCAGGAAACCAGGAAAATGTCCCCACACCTTGTGCTGTGCTCCGGGAGAAGAATAAGGAGTGTGTGCTCTGTGGGTGAGCAGAGGGCTTGGGATGCTCCTGGGCAGAGGGATGCTGCTGCCTGGCCAGTCATTGGCTCAGTCACGGAATCACAGAACGTTAGGGGATGGAAGGGACCTCAAAAGATCATCTAGTCCAACCCCCCTGCTAGAGCAGGATCACACAGATCAGATCACACAGGAACACGTCCAGGTGGGTTTTGAATGTCTCCAGAGAAGGAGACTCCACAACCTCCCTGGGCAGCCTGTTCAGTGTCTGTTACTCAGTCTGTCACTGTGAAAAAGTTTTCCTTATATTTACCTGAAACCTCCTGTGCTCCAGCTTGTACCCACTGCCCCTTGTCCTGTCACTGGGTGTCACTGAGAAGAGCCTGGCTCCATCCTCCCGACACTTGCCCTTGGGAGAGTGCTGGTAATGCAGCAGTGAGAGGAAAATACTCCTTTGCAGGTCTGTAGCCCACTCCCATTGTTCATGAGGCTCTTCCTTTCCCAAGGTGCTATGAATAAATAACATGATATGGAAATGAAGGCAAGGTGGTTATCATCAGGGCTATTAGATGAAAGCACATCGGGAGCTGATTTAGATCTGGATATTCTGCCTGTATTTTAATGTAGTGGCTATTGGAGAAATCACTTCTCTGGAAGACCGTGTGTGCTGGTGGGGAGAGGGTATCACACCAGTCCTGGGGTCTGCTTATCTTTAGGGAAGAGTGTTGTGGAGCCTCTCTCCGTGTTGGTGAAACTTGATTACTGCCTTATCATTCAGAGCTCGAGGGATATATTCATGCTGTTATTAAAATATGTTATTTCCTCACGGTTCCTCATATAAATGATGGAGGCTGTGATGCAGAACTCTGTGTGTAGGTAGGGAAGGGAGAGCCTTGTGCTTCTCTAAATGAAAATCCATCTGCTTTCTGTGCTGGAGGTGGATGCTCAGTGCAGAGCAAGGGCTGCTTGCTTTGGCTTCCACAGTGAGCAATGGGCAGTGAAGGGCTACAAGTTGCATGCACCAGGAGTGGGAAACTTGCAGTAGCAGTTTGAGGATAGACAGTTTGGGATCCTCTGGATCCTCAAGCTGCCCAAAGCAGCATCTGAGGGTTCCTGGGAGATGCCCTCCATTTCTGCAGCACTGCTCATTGCTGCTTCTGAGGGGAGGGGACAGAGGTGGGAACAAAACAGAGCTGTGCTGCGGTGCTCACACCACCCTTGTGCTGGTTCACAAGCTGGGACCCCTGGCAGCCCATTCCCAGTTCATGGAGAGACACCAGTCCCAGTCCAGACCCTTAAATCAGCTTTTTTATTCTGAGGAAACCCAGGGACTTGAGCCCTGGCTTTGATGCGAACAGCAGGGAGCCTGCTGGAGGAGATCCCAAGCGTTGCTGGCACATCCCAGTCATCATAGAATCATAGCACAGCTTGGGTTGGAAGAGACCCTTAAAGGTCCCCTAGTCCTACCCCCCTGCACTGAGCAGGGACATCTGCAACTAGAGCAGGTTGCTCAGAGCCCCAGCCAACCTCACCTGGAATGGTTCCAGGGATTGGGGCATCAACCACCTCTCTGGGCAACCTCTGCCCGTGTTTCACCACCCTCAGCATAAAAAATGTCTTCCTTCTATCTAGCCTGAATCTCCCCTCTTTTAGTTTAAAACCATCACCCCTCATTCTGTCACAACAGGCCCTGCTAAAAAGTCTGTCCTCATCTTTCTTAAAACCCCCCTTTAAATACTGAAAGGCACAATAAGGTCTCCCTAGAACCTTCTTTCTCCAGGCTGAACAGCCCCAACTCTCTCAGCTTTTCTTCACAGCAGAGGGGTTCCAGCCCTCGGGTCATTTTTGTGGCCCTTTTCTGAACTCAATCCTGTGCTGAGGACTCCAGAGCTGGACACAGTGCTCCAGGTGGGGTCTCACCGAGTGGAGTAGAGCAGGAGAATCCCCTCCCTCAACCTGCTGCCACAATCCTCCCAGTCCTTCTCTGCATGTGGAGCAGGGAGCAGAGCTGGAGGTGCGTTTTTAGTTGGTGGTTGTGCCAAAGCTGTTCAGTTTTGAGAAATGGGTGAGGGGAGATTTATTGGGAGAACTTATTGCTTTCCCTGCCAAAAGCAGAGTGACACCCCCCTTGCAGAGACCCGGGGGGAACACCACAAGCTCTCCAGCAGGTTATTAAAAAATCATTTTCATTAGGAAGCAGAAATCCCACTGCTGAGAAAGATTGCTTCATGCAAGCAGACTTGGGCTTGCTAACCAGTGTCTTTCACTTCCAGCCAACCCAAGCCACGTGGAGGTTGTCTTGCCAAAAGATGGGAAAAGGCCACACCAAGGGGAAAGTGTTCATGTGGGCAACAGCCCTTTTTATTTACCATGAACAAACCCTCAGACCTCTGGAGTCCATGTGCACAGAGAAAATGGCAGGTTTGCTCTCTGGAGGCTGGACTTACCTCCTGGAGAGGTCTCCTTGCCCGAACACTTGGCACTTAGAGCATCCCTGCAAGTATTTGAGCCTTGCTCATTGCCTCCAAGCCTTGGCACAAGCCCCTACTTAATTTCCTATTATTTTTGCCCATTTGTTTCATTCCTCATCCCAGTTTCTTCCTGTACATGTGCTTGAATCCAGTTCTGCTCATTGCTCAGTGTCGGAGAACTGGAATATCACATGGAATTATTTGGTTTTAAAACTTTGTCACCTGTGGAGAACAGTTGCATTACATGTGGAAGAAAAATATAAATTAAAGCTTCGTTGAAAAGAAAAATTGCTTTGAATAATCCTCATTTTACTCTTCATGTCTTTGAGCTGCCTCAATATTCTAGTAATAATTTTGGATTGTTTTGACCCGAAAGAATCAAAGTCTTTCTTTCCTGACAAGGCTGACAGATGCTTTGACTGATGTGCTGGAAAACCAGCTCTTAGTCTAAGAACTGTTACAACACCATTTGCATACAAACAGGGGCTTCTTAGACAAGCACTTGAAAATTTCTTGCGCTTGCAAATCCTGACACTTGAGGCGAATAAAAGGAATTTTACTCCCTGAGCCCAGTGGATGCTCGGCAATAATGACATTCTCGTCAACATTAGTTTGAAACTCACAGCTATGAAAGTGATGCTGGGAGGTTTTTGCCTTTCTTCCCCCTCAAACAGTCTCTCCTGACACCTTCCTGGCTATTAACAAGCAAGGACCATTAAAGGCAGCAATCTCTGAGCTGCAGTAAAGCCTCCATGGGGAGCGATGCTCCTTTGCTCCGGTTCTCTCTACATCCAGAATCAACTTTCTCTTGGTTTCTTCTGCCACAAACGATTACGTTCATAAATATGCAAAGATTTGCTGCCTCTGAGCAAACCCCTCCACCGGCACAGCCGGGGTGAAGTCGGGCACCTTGACTCCATCATCGCAGATTCCGAAGTGAGCTGCTGGAAGCCCTTGTGCCAGGAGAGGAGGCTGCGGAGCTGGGCAGGTGCCTCCTGCGGGAGATGCTCCCTTTTCCCTCTCTCTCCCTTTCCCTTTTCCTCTTGCTTTGTCCTCTTTCCCTTTCTCTTCCCCTTCCTTTTCCCTTGTTTCCCTTTCCCTTTTCCCCCTTTCTCTTTCCCTTTCCCTGTCTTCCCTTTTCTTTCTCTTTTTTTTCCTTTCCCTTCTTACTTTTTCATTTTTCCCTTTTCCCTTTCCCTTTCCTTTTCCCTATCCCTGTCCCTTTCCCTTTTCTTTTTCTTTTTCCTTTCCCTTTTCCATTTCCTTTTCCTTTTCCATTCCCTTTCCTTTCCCTTTTCCCTTCTCCCTTCCCTTTCCCTTTCCTTTTTACCTTTCCTTTTTCCTTTTCCTTTTCCTTTTCCTTTTCCTTTTCCTTTTCCTTTTCCTTTTCCTTTTCCTTTCACTTCCCCTTTTCCTTTTCCCCTTTCCCTTTTCCTTTTCCTTTTATTTTTCCCTTTCCAGCTGCCACGTCAGGCCCCCCCATTCTCACAGCTGCTGCTGCACCAGGACATGGCCTCCTTGGCACATTAAAAAAAACCAAAAAAACAACCTCACCCACATCTTACCCAAAGACAAGGTTTTACTTGAACTCCTTGGCAGTGGGTGAGCAGGGATGTGGGGCACAGGGTGACATTGCACCCATGAAGGTTTTCCAGCATCGCTCCCCTAAAGCTCCATGAACAGTGTCATGTGCAAATGTTTCACTAGGCATTTTTAAACCGTTTTTTTTGCAAGAATCTATGAATTTAGTAAAACTTCCTAAATATTCATGACCTGCTCCGCAGCCACATGAGCTGATGAAGGATGGAGCAGGCTGCAGGGCGAGGGATTTAGGGTTTTGAAGAGTCATCACATAAATTATCCAGCAGCCCTAATCTGACCAGCTGTATTTACTGGCCTGGGCCAAGAGCTCCAGAGGCTGCTGCCCCCAGTGCTGGCCAGAAATTCCACTGCTTCAGCTTTTGGTGGTGAGGGAGGTGAGATCTCACCCAGGATCATCTGGAAGCATCCAGTCCAAAGGCAACAAGCTCCACCGGGCCAATATACAAACGGCTCTTCCAACAAAACACTCCGTGGAGCCCTTGTGCATAGCAAATGAGCAGCAGTAATTACAGCATTGCAGCATCTCCAGATGTTTTGTGTACGTTTCAGCCTTTGTTTATTTGTTTTCTGTGCCGAGTTACTCGGGATACTGAAAAATGTAAATAATGAATATGTGATAAGCAGCGAGAATGGCTCTCTGCCCTGCCTCATTCTTCCCAAAAAGCTAATTAAACCAAGTACCAAAATAAGAAGTGTTTGAGTCTGCTCCAGCATCAGCCATAAAAGAGTACTCATGAGCAAATAATCGACAATTAAAGCCCAACTTACAGAAAAGAAGAAAAAAGTCCTGAATACTGATGAAGTGAACTCTTTTGAGCAATGAGGAGGGTTGTGTCAATAGGAACTATGACTGGGGTGGGGGCTGAGCATCCTCACACCCCAGTGCCAACAAAACCTCGAGCCAGAGCTGGTTTACAGTAGAACTGTTTTTGCAACCTCCCTCAGCTGAGGTTTTGAAGCTCCTTGTTGGTAAAAACAGCCTCAGTGGAGGTTTGGAGATGGGGAAACTGAGGCATGGAGCAGAAGCAGGGCTGGCAGTGGGGTGGGACTGGGTTGCTGGGCTGGGTTAGTTAAAAATCTGGGTATGTGCTAATATATACATTACCTAATGTACAGATAGCCTGGCTCAGGGCCAGCTTTCTCCTGGGGGTGATGTTGATATAGGATCCCAGTCTGGAGGATTGAGTATTTGATTGTATGAATTATATGTGTGTGTATACATATATATACACACACATATAGATGTGTGTATGTATATACTGTGATCTGATGTGCACTCTTCAGAGTGTAATGTTTTATTTAGGCTGAAATAACTGGCTTCACAGGGCTTTGTTTATCCATTTTAATAAATCAGCTCTTTCAGCTCAAGCTTGCCTTAAGAGCTGATCATATCCAGAGCCTCTAAGAGTGCAGCAGATATAAATATTTGCTTTTACAACAGGAAAACTCTCCTGAGAATGCTTTAGGAAATGGCTGGGCTTGCTGAAAACAGGGACGCTGGGAATTTGCTGCATTATTAGTAAGAAATGAAGAAGCAGAAAGGTGGAGTCAGAGATAAGGGACCTTTGGTCCCTGAGCTAAGGGACAACATGTCTGCGAGCTGCCTTCTTCTGCTCCTCCCAGGTGAGGATGAAGCCTGGAGGTGAAGGAAGCTGATGCTCTTAAGTGGAGGGCTGCATATAAAGCACAACTCTGGAGTCCAGTGTCAATGCATAGAGGAAACAGATTCAAATAATTTAAAACTTTCTCATTTTTTTTCTTCCTCTTTAGAGGTCCAGACAGGCATTCGTGGCTCTAGAAGTGACTAGAATAGTGTCTTGCAGCCTAATAAATTAAATGTCAGCATCTTGCCTGCTAATAAAAGCTTTCAATTAATTTATTTATATTCATTCTTTCTCTCAATATTGTAAAATATTGAAATAGCTGTGGAAAACAGGGAGGTCTTTCCTAAGGGAGGGTTGGGCAGGTGCCAGTGGGAGTCTCCAAAGCAGAAATATGGGGAGGCCTCTGGCAGCAGAGCTGACACCCTTCAACTGGTTGGTGTTTGTCTGCAGGCAATTTAAAGAGGAATAGAAAGGTGTGATCTCACACTCAGCAAAGCAAAGGGAGGTGATCAAACCATGCTGATGTAACTCAAGAAAAGGGATTCTGGAAGTGTCTGGGGTGGTGAACTCCTGTGCAGTGATGACAGGGTGGGAAAGGGTTGGGTCTCAGCTGTGGTTGCACTGGGTGTCCTGGCTTGGACACCTCGTGGGAGATGGAGATGTGAAACTTGGCTAACCAGGCTCCCACTGTGGAGGCTGATTTAAGAGCCAGTTCTTACAAGGAAAAAAAAAAAGTATATTGGGCATAGTTTATAAAAGCTCTGATATGTCACAACTTGTGGATGCTTTTGGAAACAGGACCCAGGTCTCTAGTGACTTGTTCATGGCCTGTAGCATCCCTGGCCACCAACTCCCCTTTGGGCTCCACCAGGAGCTGAATTTCTAAATTCTTTTAAGGATCTAGGTTGAAAATATGTTCCATAAAAAATATAAATCTTTAAAATAAAGTCCTCTGAAATTGCTCTTAGCTAATGAGCCTCCCCTGGCTGTGGAGGATGGTCACCTAATAGGGGGGTAGATAATCTCCAGGAGAATGAGGACAGCCTAGATTTCAAGACTGGCATAAATGCATGTAAATTTAAGGAAAAAAAGACCTTTTATTTAGCTTGGAAGAGCAAAGTGCATCAGATAACAGAGCAGCTCCCAGCCCAGGAGCTCAGATTAGCTTGGAAAAGGGGGGGGACCTGCACAGGCAGGTCTGTTTTGGGGGTATTAAATTGTGGTGCTAAAGGCATGTCCGTTTCTCAGCAACCATCAGCCTTTGTCTAACTGCTCTCATTAATTAAACTGCTGTCTTTAAGCTGCACATAGGCATCTCTTCATGAGCAACTGGGCTTTCAAAGCCACCGAGCATGTCCCGGCTGCTTGGCAGTGCTCGTGTAGCCAGAGCCACTTGGACCATTTGTGTTCTCCACATTTAACAATTTCCAGAATGCTTCTGATTATTTCTAACCTCAGACTTCCCATCTCTGTGTCTTTCCACATCTGATTATAATTTCCCTGCATGGATTCAAGGTCGTGTGGCTTCTGGCTCCCCGAAAAACAAACCTCAACGTGCTGGAAGCTTCCCTGAACATCTCCAGTAGCTTTTGGGCCAACATGCTGCCCACGCTGGGGCATTTTGGGTGTTGCAGGGGCCTTACCAAGCCCCCAGCCTGCTGGGGAGAGCAGATGTGGAGGATGCTGAGCTGTTGCTGCTGCCCAGGCTGCGGCCAAGCCATGTGATGTGGATGTTGGCTTTGCAATGGAGGTAACAGCTGCTGAAGGGCTGTGCCTGCATGCTTGGGACCAGCCTGATTTCCCTTGCCTCACAGAGCTGTGGTCAGCATTCAGGGCCACCGGGATGGCCAGGGTACCAGTGAAAACAGTCCATCCTGTGGCCACACTGGGTGGGCCTTGCTAAGGACATTTTGGGGGAAAAAAAAGGGGGAAAAGGAAAAGATTTTTTTTTTTTTTTAAATGGAAGAAAATTGTGGCAGCAATAGAGCCAATCAGATTGTATTTATTAATTTATTTATCTATTTATTTAGGCCACACTGACCGTGTGTGAGGCTGACTCCTGCACACAGCTGGTTGGGGTGATGGCAAAAAGCTTCTCACTGCCTTGGCCAGAGACCCCAGCACTGCACCCAGGGAAACTGGACCCACTGACACCCATCCTGAGCTTCAGGTGGTGTCACCTTTACTCAGAAATGTGGAAGAAAAATGTCTGTACGTGCCCTCCCTGCTCCCGGGGGGTGCTGGCACCAGCATGCACAGAGAGGGAAAGCAGCGGGGCCAGATGGCAATGGAGCAAAATTTTACAGACTTGTAGCTCCAGCCCTTGAGCTCAGTGGGTTTGTCAGAAATGGTTAATCAGACTCCAAATGGGCTAAGAAAAAGCAGCATTTTTTTTCTTTTAAATTATTTAACCATGTGTCTCAAAGTGCATGGGATTGCTGGAGCCCATATGAAAAATAAAGGAGGTTTGGAAGCTGTGTTTGTGCTTTTATTGCTGAAATTTGTACCAACTCAGGATTTGCCAGCACTGCCTTTCTTACAAACTGTGATTTGAGCCCTTTCTGCTGTGCTGAAGGGAGCATCACCTGAGACACTCTTATCTCCCCAGTTTGTTGCCCATCTGTTTTGATTCCAGTGCTGGGTTGCCCATCAGTGATCTGCAGAGATGCTCTCCATTAACAACCAGATTTTGAAGAGCTCCTTCCATCAGTGAGACCTTCCCATGGAGCAGACCCTGGATTTTAGTACAAAATTGCCCAGAAGAGGTGCTGCAGTTCTGCTGAGAGGAGTCTTTAAAACCTGTTCTCTACCCCTGGGGAGAAGCAGCAGCAGGTAAAGGGGAGAGGCTGGGGATTAGTTTTTTTTACCATTTGCCAAGCAATTCTGTACAAAGAGCAGCTCAGCTGTGCCAGAGCTGACAGACAACGTTCATTGTGCTTTTAATCACTGACAACGACTTAAATTGTACATATTAAATGCCAATTATATAATAACCTGTACTTACAGTGTCAGACTTGTCGCTGAAAGCAATACCCCTACCCGACTTACCAGCTCTGGTTGGGAAAACATGGCAAGATCTGTGATCTTGCTAAGAAAAAGGCTGTTATTTAGAAATTACAGGTTGAAGTCTCCCCCAGCACAAAGCAGGGATTCGGGCTGAGCTGTGCCAACACGCCAGGTGAGATCTGGCTTTTTTTAACACCAAAAAATGGCTCCAGGTGACCAACCCTGGGTGTGCTCCTCCATCAGCTTTCTGTGCCCACTGAAACCACGTCAGGGATGGGGCTGAGCTGGTTCTTGTGGTTTATTGCAAGACCAGCTAGAGGAAAATCAGGTTTTCTACTCACAATTAACCAGCACTCCTTCAGAGCAAAAAACATACACAAGAGACTCTTCCCTTTGGATGAATACTTCCATTTATTCCAACTGGAAAAAAAACCATTTTCTTTTAAATATACTTAAGTGTCTTTTTTTTATTTTTTCTTTTCTTTTTAAAGGAATAATAATTATCACATTGTCCTTTACAAACAACAAAAAAACTCCTAGCAATAGTCTGTGGTATGGAGACATCCATCTTCAAGATTTTTTCGGCATCTGCTGCTTTTTGAGTAGGCAATGGGGCATCCCAGGGTGCTTTCCTTGCTGGGAAGCACTGGGACTACCAGCATGGGCTTGCAACCCCTGGGTGCATCCACCACGCAGGCAGTACCCCAATGGTTTAAAGCATACAGAGAACAAACTCACATCCACCATAATAAAATACAGCTGAGCCCTAGTCAGAGAACACTCGGCCGTGGAGAGGCTGCTGTGGGGCTGAGCCCACCTGGGGGATGCTGAGCCCACCCAGGGGATGCTGAGCCCACCTGGAGGATGCTGAGCCCATCCAGGGGATGCTGAGCCCCCGACGCAAGCAGCCTAGGAAGGGTGAAGGCATCTCCCCAGGGCAGGATCAGGCCCGTGGGAGGCTGCAGCCGTTCTCTTAACGTGTTAGGCAGTAGGCAATATTGAGACTTCCACTTGGTAATGAACAGCAGTTAACATAACCCAGGAGACTAGAGCACCATAAGACAAGTCTATATTCAAAACAACGTCATGCTGACATCACACAATTGCACCATTTACACTTTTATTTACTCCAAATAATAGTTCAACGTTTAGTAACTTCAGCGTTCTCTACAGAGGTGTAAAATTCCTTCTCCGGCTTTGGTCATTTACAATGTTGCAGGCATTTGGTAGTTCTGTTCTTTCCTATTTAATAATAATAATAATTATAATAATAATAATAATGGAAAAAAAAGTCCCTTTTGCAGCTGTCAGGATTCCTGTCTCTGACTGCTGGAGCGTACCTGGAAACCACAGGTGTGAGCAGACTTCAAAATGCCACCGAGGCCTCTTTGAGATTTAATGAAACAGAAAATGTTCTCTTTACTTACCAGGATGAAAGCGAATGAACAGAAAAAAAGGGCTAAAAAACCCAACCAACCCTCAAAACAAATGAGAACTCAAATTCTCACTGAAATACTTGAGGAATTTGATGATGGAATGGAAAGGGGGGGGGGTCTGAAGTACTGTTTGGTTAGCTCTGGCTGAAAATGTGCATGCATTTCCCAGTGACTCCTAAGATATAGAAATTCCTCTGATATTACAAAATACAAAAATATTTTCTCCAAACTCTCATTTACATCGCATTTACAACAATCATGGAAATAACTTAGGCTCCCACACTGTCCGAGAGACAAATGACCTACCAGCAAACAAAAAATGTGGTGGAAAGCAAAAGCTACTGGCAAAGTGATGCTGAGAGTCAACAGTGGCAACCACAATGGATGGACAGATGGAACTCAAAAGGGTGGCAGTATCTGGGGAAAAAAACTACTGGGTAAATATTACAGGCTAAAGTGAATTTTTTTTTGTGGGTTTTTTATTTCTTCTTCAGAGTAAGATGTGCAAAATATACTCACTGTGCCCAGGATTATGACTATTGACAGAAGCCAGTCTACAACCTTCTTACAAACCCCTACTCTTCGGGTCTATATTTTTGTTGTTGTTACAATAAAAGCGCTTACATGATCTAGAACAGTGCAAGTTTGAGAGTCCATCTACATTCTCCCAAGGTGCCTGGCAAGGATGCCATTAGGAAATGATACAGTTTTTGCTCTTCTGTCTTTTCCGGCTGTGCAACTGTCCCCGGCCACCCAGCGTGGAAGACTTGGGCATGCTGTATGAACCATACTTGTGCAGCAGCTCCTCGCTGGTCACGTACCGCAGGCGGGCGGGCTGGGGAATGGGCTCCCCGAGGAAATACCCCTCGTTGTCAGACTCCGAAGAGGAGGAGCAGGTGGAGCACCAGTCGTACTCGGCGAAGTAGGGCCCCCACCTCTCGCCCAAGTGGTTCTGCAAGGCGAGATCCGACACCGTCCGCGGACAGTGGCCGTAGACGTCCCTGCGGGGACCCTGCTCCATCGTCTCCCTGCAGCTCCTCTGGTGCAGGAACTGGTCGTAGTCTTCCCGGGCTCGCAGCGAGGGTCTCTCCTTCAGGCGGCAGCACTGCTCGCTGGCCAGGTGCAGGGCGTTATCCGACCGGGAGCGGCGGGAGCGCCGGGGCCGGTGGGGCCGGTAATGCCGGTCGTCGTCCCGCAGGTTAGTTCGCCGGCGCGTGCGCTCGCTCATGGGGGCATGTCTGGAGCTCTCCTGCACCCCCAGCTTGCCCCCGGGCACCCCGCTCCCGTAGTCGAAGCTCTGGTGCATCCTCCCGTGCGAGGGCCGCTCGCGGTACCCGAGGGGGCTGGCGAGGTCGTGCAGGTTGGGCTCCATGTCCTGGTACTGCTGCGCCGAGAGCAGGCTGCGGACGGACTCGGCGCTGCGGAATTGCATGGAGGAGTTGAGCGTCCCCATGTTGCTCATCTTCTCCGAGACGTTCATGCCCGAGTCTTTGCTCAGGTCGGGCATTGAGAACCTGGAGAGGTGCTCCTGGCGCTTGGCTCCGCCATCTGCTGAGAGGCCTTTGCAGGGAAAGGAAGGAGTGAAAAAAAAAAAAAAAAAAAAGAGTTAAAAAGGAGAATTTTCTATCAGGCTGGTTTGGCCTAAGACTTTTGCTTTAAAAAGTAACTCGGTGGTTTAGATGCTGTCCTGAAGAGCCCTTTCAAGAAGACGATTTTAGGGTGGTTTTTTTTTAAGAGCAGGCAGTTCCTCCTTTGGGGAAATCACACCAATTTAAGGTGTTTCGTGTTGGACTCCAAGATGCTTTTCACAACTTCCTTCCCCATATGTCTACACTGTCTGTGACTTGATAGGAATAACTAGTGATGCCAGGGAGAACTCATGCGTCAGAGGTAACCTGAGGCCTCGTGCAAGCTGAGATAACTAGGGTGCCATGATCCTGCACCCACATCTTGTGCAACGATGACAGGTTTTGAAGGACTGAACAATGTCAGGGACAGCTGAAAGCAGGGCCACTGAGTAATTCACGATTGTCACCATGCTGTCACCCCAGAATGACATCCATGAAGGGACAGCCTTGGCCATGTACGCGCCATTGGGTTTCCCAGGAGGGAAGAAAACACCCAAGCTCCAAAGAGTCTGCTGGAGCTCCCTGTAAGCAGTGGGACGGAGAGGGTGAGGCTATCTCTGCAGATATCCAGGGAGCTGCACACGGGCAGGAGCCAGGAACATCAGCTTCAGCTTGATGGGCTCGGGAAGGTGGCCCATTGGATCCCTCCATGTGCCAGCCAGCCCTGAGCTCCTGCAAGGTGCTCTCCTCCAACCCACAAAGCCTTCACCTGGCAGCAGAGAAGTGAGGTGTCTGCTCAGCACCTGCCTATCAATGAGAAACTCAACACACCTCATGTCGAGCTAGTCCCTGGCCTGTTTCCTGGGTGTTTTCTATTTTCTGGCCTGACAACTGGCAGCAGTCAGGACAAGCTCAGGACAGCGTGTTTCGCAAGCTACTCCAAGGAAAGCCATTTTATCCCAAATCAAACGCAGAGTGTTTGCTTTGGCTCCCTCCTCCCCATCCCTCTCCGACAAACTCCCTGCACAGACTGAACGCAGGGAGCTGTGCCCCATCAGCAGGATTTTCAACATGAAAAATCCCTTATGCAACCACCCAGAATTTACGACTTTGTAAATTAATCATAAAAAAAACCCAACCAACAACCCAGCCCACAATTCAAGAATAAACTTCTTCTCCCCTTAACAAAAGCTGCTTCCACTTCATCGAGAGCAAAGCTCCTTCAGCATTAGCTGCTGCTGCCAAACCTGAGCAGGAACAAGGGCTGCTCTCACTAACCCTGCTCACAAGACCCTTCAGGGGTTCTTTGGACTCAGCCTTAAGCAGATCAACAGATCCTGCAAAGATGGGCAAGGTTTTCCAAACCCTCCCCTCAGTGGCACCAGGGAGAGCTTCAGCACTTGAGCACGAGCCACTGCTGGGTCTCGCATGATTTGGATTTGTTGCCCCAGTCTCATTTGTTGAACGGGGATGTTTCTGGAGTTTATGACAACAGAGGAAGGTAAAGTGAAGGTGATCCCCAAACGCCGCAGGAAAAGGGAGAGACTTGAGTAGAAAAAAAAAAGTTAAAGCCATGTTTTGTTTCAAAAATAGACTTTTCCAGCCAGCTTCATCCTTTTTTTTCCTCCTAAGTCACGCTGATCTCAAATGAGCTAACCCAGCCGTGCTGACCACCCTTTGGAAACAGTCCCACACAGGCTCCTCATCCCCTCCAAGGTCCTGCCAGCTTGCACTCCCTGCTCCCATCATGGGAACGAGCAATTCCCAGCACACACCAACACCCTGCTGGATTCATGATCTGCCTTTGATTCCAGTGACACCATTGGTCACATCAAGTGCTACTCCCCACGTCCCTCCTGTGCCGCCACGGAGCCCAGGGAGGGAAAAACAACTTGATAACACGCACAAAGACCTCCTGAAAAGCCAGAATAACAGGGGGATTTCAGGCAGAGCTGATCCAAATGTGAATCACGGCTGCTGACAGCCAAACGTGGCCTTAATCAGCTCTGCCAGACAATAGCTGACACCAGTGAAAATGAGCCCTGGGTGACATTTGTGCAACCCCTCGTTAGGAGAACCAGACCAGCTCTGCAATAAGAGTGAGCAACAGCAGCTCTGAGCAGAACAGAGCCCCAAACACCATGGGATGCTTCTACAGGGTCAGCAGATTGATTTGGGCAGGATCTTTTGGAAGGTGCTGACCTCGTCCCACCTCGCAGGGCCATGGGACAAGCTGGTGTTTGCTCCTGGTGCTCAGCCACATTGGATGGTACCAGTGGGTCTCAGCTCCTTCTGCCATGGCCACCTCTCTCCTCCAGTCCTGCATCCAGCCAGAATAAAAACGAGCATCTGGGGACAGGCTCCTGGAAGGGCAGAGCCAGTGCTTCACAGGTTTAGTTTGTGCAGGATAGAATGGTTTAGGTTGGAAGGGACCTTTCAAGATCATCTAGTTCCAACCCCCCTGCCACGGCAGGGACACCTCCCACTAGACCAGGCTGCCCAGGACCTCATCCAGCCTGGCCTTGAACACCTCCAGGGATGGAGCATCCAAAACCTCCCTGGGCAGCCTGTGCCAGTGTCTCACCACCCTCTGAGTAGTTTGAACCCATTACCCCTCATTCTATCACTGGAGGCCCTTGCAAAAAGTCCCTCTCCAGCCTTCTTGTAGCCCCCTTCAGATACTGGAAGACTGCAATTAGGCCTCCCCTGAGCCTTCTCTTCTGCAGGCTGAACAAGCCTAATTCTCTCAGCCTGTCTTCATAGAAGAGGTGCTTCAGCCCTCTAATCATCTTTGTAGCCTCCTCTGGACCTTCTTTAACAGGTCCACGTCCCTCTTGTGCTGGGGGCTCC
The DNA here is from genome assembly GCA_013401335.1 of Brachypteracias leptosomus. Taxonomy (NCBI): domain Eukaryota; kingdom Metazoa; phylum Chordata; class Aves; order Coraciiformes; family Brachypteraciidae; genus Brachypteracias; species Brachypteracias leptosomus. The sequence continues at coordinate 46,390 of VYZX01031646.1, forward strand.
AGAGTTGGACGCAATACTCCAGGTGGGGTCTCACAAGAGCAGAGTAGAGGGGCAGAATCACCACTTTCGACCACGCTTCTTCTGATAGGGGTCTCCAGCCCCTTGCACACACTGTGAGTGCTTTTTGTTTTTTCCTCTCCAAAGTGCTGGTCAGCACGGGGTGGGGGGGCAGCAATTTCAGACAAGGAGCCTATGATACATGTACAGCTCATGCTCGGAGCACAAGGTTTAATCAGCAAAGGTTAAGTCCAGGGGATATTTCAGGCTGTTCATCCAGATGGTCTGATTATAATTAAGCACACATATTTTAAGATCTTGGATTGCTGGGAAAATGTCAATGGTAAGAGGAACCCAGAGAGGAGCGCATACATCACCACCACCAGCACACCAGAGGATGCAGCTTCTAACCCATACGAAACACAAAGGTGCCTCCAGGCTTAACTCTACCCCAAAGCAAAGCAAAAAGCATCATGAGTGAGTCTTAGACCCAGATTATTCTTTCAAAGCTCCCTAAATGATCCTTCTCCTCACCCTGGAGCCTCAAAGCCTCAGCAAGGCGCAGTGGGAACAAGACAGAAACACTCCAGTCTGACTGCAGCAAGTTCAGAGAGAGCAACAACCATTTGTCTCAGAAATTTCATCTAGAAAATATAACCTCGGAATATAGTTTGAAAGAGCAGGAGTTGTTTAGTCTAGAGAAGAGAAGGTTGAAGGGGATATATAACAGCCTTCAAACACAGCAAAAAAATGCTTGCAGAGATGATGGGAATAGATTATTCTCCAGGTCTGCTGAACTCCTGCAGGGAAAATTTCACCTTGGAGAAGAAGAAAGCTTTTCTTGAGCAGCCACAGCAGAGGATGGCTGGGGCTGGCTCTGGCACCAGAAGGTTTCCTGGGCACTCAGAAGGTCACAGATGCTGGGGCACAGGCAAGGTGGCTCTGGGTCTTCAGTCAGGATGAACATGGTACCAACCCTCCTCTACTGCGGTCATTTGTGACCTCAGAGCTACACCAGTGCATTGAGGCCCCATCTTCTTGAATTACCAGCATTTTTACAGCTGTTGCAGCTCCTTCTTAATGAAGTGTTTCATCTGGGAACACAGCTAATAACCTGAGCGAGCCCCAACCTGGAAGAAGGAGCACACAAGGGGAGACCCCACCACGCAGCAGTGGATTTTTCTAACAAGGAAACCTGAGAATCTGTTTCCCAAGGCCAGCCAGGGGAGCAGGAGCCCCTGCTCTGGCCCATGGTATGGGATGGTTGCTACCACATCACCAAGCCCTTTCAAGGGTGCAAACCTGGGGGTGACTTTCCTTCTGCAAAATGATGCTCTGAAGCACTGAGCACATCCATTGGCAGGTTGGCTCCTGCACTGGAAGAGGAGTGATGGCACCCGCTGCCACCAGCGTGGTCCGGCAGCTGTCCCATGGCCAGATTGGAGCACGTGGACACAGCAGGTTATTCTGCTGCCATTCTGGCAGCGTGGGGCTGCCAGGCTCAATATTTCACCCCGGAGCCATGGAAACACAGGCCTTTTGGATGAGCACAAGTGAAAGCTGTAGCTCGTCCGCGGGCGTTCGATATACAGCTCGAGCTGTCTACAAGTGCCAGGAACACAAAGCAGGTTTATGGTTAACATTAAGGTTTGCTTAGAACATGCTGTACAATCCCCTCTGAAGTCCTTCCCCACCCCTATTAAGAGCCGTGTTTATCCCATAAAACATTGCCAAGGGAAATAACAACCAAGCAAGCAAAGAGGAGGCACAAAGATATTCCTGGTGAGTCTCACCGCTACAACCTCGCCACAACAAAGCACTCGGAGGTGCTTAAATCTCACCGTGTGCTGTGCTAGGCTGGGGCTGCAAGTTACATTAATTATGAATTATTAAACCACTCAGCAAATGACAGCAGAGGGGCCACAGAGATGGCGTGAGGCTGGGAACGAAGCCTCTCATGAGGGAAAGCATCTCCCAGCTCCCATTAAATTAAACTCCCTGTGAAGCTGGGCTGGCACGGGGTGAGGCTCTGCCAGCATCCCACCAGACAGCAGCAGCTGCTTTGCCTCGGTGGGGGGAATGCTGAATGCCCTGACTTAGGATGCTGCAAACAAGCAGGGCTCTGCTGACACTTGCTTCTTGCCTTTCCATTTATCAGAGCGCACACATAACTTTGCATTGCAGTCCTCACCACATATAGGTGCTTGCCTGCATCGAAACCTCACATCCAGGCCAGAGGGCTGGTGTTTAAGTACTGCTATAGAGGCACAGAAGGGGGTGATGTGGGCTCTCTTGTGTCCAGCCCCCGTGTCAGAGCCTTCCCTCTCCCACAGCACCAGGCACACATATCCTCATCACCCCTGAAACAGGGTTTATTTCAAGTTCAACCCTGAGAACTTAAAAAGAACTTAAGGAGAAACAGCCTGCCCAGGGCTTTGTTTATAGCTCAGTCTCATCTCACTTCTGAGCGACCTCGGGGTGTGCAGAAATAAAGCAGAGCCCTTATGTAAGTGGAAATTGTGGAAAGTAAACAATTTGGGGGAGAGCAGAGTGTTCAGACCAGTGGGTCGTGGTGCTGGCAGCCTCCCACAGTGTCCCCACGTGCCATCCCAAGGGTGCCAGGGTGGATTTCCCACCCATCAGTCCAGCTTGCTGAAAGAAGTCCCATGGGTGCTGCTGCCTGGGAAAAGGGCTGGATTTTAACCTCCATAACCCCTTTCATCAGCACCACCCGCTCCTATGCTCTCCCTAGACAAGGCAGGATGGCCAACGTGCCGGGTTGGGGATGATGTGCTACTGCTTCCCCCAACAACATCTGTTCCTGGCAGTTTTATAATGTTTCAGCAATGGCCCTTTGGGAAACCTCTATCCTGACATGTTGGGTTTCAAAATGACCCAGCTTGGACTGGGGAATGTTAGACCAGGGTCTCAAAACTGCGAGAAATCCTCCCTGGAATCCCATCTTCTGACTCAGCAGCAGTTTTATGCTGCCTGTGTCTGGGGGAAAGAGGATGGTAGGAGCGTGCTGGAGAGCTGGGAGCCTCCTTTTTCTTAGAAAAAGTCAGGAACAGTCAATGTGTCATTTTCTGGCTTGTGTAACTCAGCTGAAGAGCCTGAGGCAGCCGCCCTCTCCAGCCCGGGGGGGAGAGGAGCACCCGTGGGATGAAGTGCCATTGAGGACACGGGGATGGGGACCAGCTCCCACCCCCTGAGCTCCTCACTGCCACCCTTGAGGGTGTTCAGGAGCTGCTCCCAAGTCCTCTGTCCAGGAGAGTCTGGGCCATTGAAAGCTCCTCTGGAAAATCTAACCCTGGCCCTGAGAAATGGGGCTTTTTTTAACACTCCCCTTCTCTTTCAGCTGCTTCTCAGGCAGAGGAAGAGGGGACTGGAGACAGATGATGCCATCAGGTCACTTTGTAACTCAAACACGCAGGGATCGGCACTGACCCACCGAGAATTTCATATGTTTTTTCTCTTCACTTTCTGGGTATATCCCAGTTGTTTTTTAATCCTGGGGAAACAAACTATTCGGGCATCTCACAACACAGATGACAGGAGAAACCTGTGCCATATATGTGAAATCACATTCCACCCTGTAACAGCAACAGTTTACCATCTTTTTTTTCCTGGATTTATGCCTGTGACAGAAGAGGCTTTTACCCTCACCTTAACTCATTTTTCTCAAGAAATACTTACAATCTACTCCTCCTTTTGCATACCACAGAGTCCCTGCTCAACACGGCTCCTACCTCCAAAGCACTCCTGCTCTCTGCAAGCTGCACACAAAGAGGCTGCTCCCAGGGAATAACATTTAGCCCGCAGGTACTTTCTTAAGTGGGCTATTTGACCAGCTGGCTTTTTGTGGAAATGACTGCTTGGAATCAGCAGAGATCAGCTCTTGATTTCCAATTCAGCTGCTAGACACATACAGCGCCTGCAACACCTTTTGAGAGGGCAATGCAAGCCCAGGCAGAGCAAGGCAGAAGCACTGGGAGCAGGGCTGTGATGGACCCAGTATCTTCTGGGAAGTGATTAACCTCTGGTAGGATCAGGCTCCTCCTCACGAGAAAAGCTTCCTGGACAAAATCCATCTTAGCATTGTCCTGATTGCTTAATGAAGGGAGTTACAGGATAAACATTGCTACAGCATCCGCTGCTCTGTATTGTTGCTAATGCCATAAAAAAAAAACAAAAGCAGCCAAAAGAAATAATAAAAAAAAGACATAAAAGATAGTACAAAATCAGCAAAAATGAGCTTTCTTGGAAAATGGGTTGGGAAATAGTTTTTGTTCTTTGCCTTTTCATCTAATGGCCAGGCTGGGCAGGAGGAGGACCCAGTCTCCATGAAGCTGTGGCAGACTGGAGTGTCTCATAGCCTTCAGTTGATGGCAGAAAAGGGATTTTCAAACAAATGTGGGAGGCAAGGAGGGATGCCCTCCACCAGCAGGAAACTGCCCTTTGCCAGTGGTCATTCTTAAATCACATCAGCACTTGTGGCAATTACACAAGCACAAACCAGAGGACAGCAGAGGCACTCCCATCTAATTCAGACCCTGAGACAGGACACGGGGAGGGTCACAGCCACCCCTGCAGCTCAAGTATCTGCTGGTGCACTGCTCCCCATGGTGAGAAGTGCCCAGGATTAACACAGTGTCACCCCTCTTCACTAACCCAGGAGGAATTGGCTTTAAGGAGATTAAGTAGAGCCTGGTTGGTAAGGTGAAAAGCTGGGGTCTCGCAGGAGACCTGGGGTCACATAGATCTTGATCCACCCAATGGGTGGCCCTTGGTCCAGCACTGAACGCATTAGAAATATTACAGGGACAACATCTGTTCACAGGAAGCAGAGGGACAGGAACTACACACCCCAAGAGGTATCTGCTCTTACTGACATCTCCAGCTAATTAGTAGTTACGTCGTAATAGAAACATCACAGCAAAAATCTGCTGCCAGGGAGGGACCAGCTTTTAATGAGTGTTCTGCAGGTCAGGGACTGTTTGCCCTTCAGCTGCCTATAAAAAAAAAGAACATTTTCAGCCATGCCATAAAATGCTAGATGGATGCGGTGTTAATTATTTCACTTTATAAGGTGGAGCAACTGTGCAGCATCAGTAGCTCAAAGGGGCCTTGTATGTGGTTGCCCAGGAGTTTCTTGCAAATTGGGGCATGCAGGGTGGAGGGCACAGGGCAAGCTAGACCCCCAGGCTGCAGTGATGGGAGCTTTGCAGGGGAGATGGATGTGTGGATGAGGAAAGGCAGGCAGGGGGGTGCTGCACCCTGACACCTCCCCCCCACAACCTATTCTCCCACAGACCTTGGCCAGGTCACCGAATCCCACTGTCCTCAAAACGCTGCCAATTAAACGGGATCATAATTGTGTCCTCCATAATTGCACAGACGGCCCCTGGGGGAGCTGCCTGTTACTGCTGCAGCGACCCCCAGCTCGTGCTGAGCCAGGTCCCAGAGCAAGGAAAATTATTAGCATCTTACACATTAATAAAAATGTTATCACCTCGCTCTGCAGAGCAACTGCTTAAATTTGCTGCAAGCCCCATCATGCTGAGCATCTGCTCCAGAAAGCAGGGAAGAAGCGAGTTGTTAAGGCAGGCACTGCCCGTAAAGAAATTCATATTTTGGCTGCGTATGGAGGACGGATGCCTTTGGAAGGTCTCCCTCCCAGGACTTTAAAAAGGGGTTTCTAAAATGAAAGACAGAATGATTTTCACTCCAACAAGGAGGCCTCGCCACGATTCCTGTCTCTTGACCTGTACCCCCGATAACTTGTTACACTTCAGCTCCAAAGCATGCAGCAACCCCTCCAATGCTCAGAGATTGCTCATCTGAGCTCAGTGTTGCTCAAGACTCTTTGTACTGATGGGGTTTACACAATAAAGAGTTTTCAAGAACATGAGCAGCTTTGGAAACATGGAGATCTGCTTTGGGAAGCCTTGTTTGGGAGAACAATTCCCAACTCTCTCACCATTTCACATCTATTTTCTCCTCCATGTATAGCTGAGGCTGTTTGAGCAAAACCCTCTCCAGCTCATCAGCTTCTCCTCTCCACCCCTGCTTTACTACTTGCTGGTTAGGGAGATCCTGGCTGTACACGGAGATCATTTCACACCTTGTCATGGGGCTGGCAACTTCCCTAAACAAACACACCGAAACCCAGGAGCAGGGTGAGGAGGCAGGGGTGTAGCAGAGCAAACCTGCCCGTCCAGGTGGGGCAGAGCACCAGGCTGGGCTTCAGTGGTGCTCAGCTCTCTGGGGGCACAGCGATGCTCACTGGTGCATCCCCACCACCCAGTGCCAGCATCCCATGGAGGGAGACTGGGCACTAAACACCTGCCACTGACAGCACGACAGACAGACTCATTCTGCAGGGGGCAGGTGCAGGACCCACCTGAATTCAAGCTATGCTTGTCTGGAGCAGAGAAAAGCCAGGGGAGCAGCAGAGAAAAAGCAAGACAGTAACCCTGGAGAGCAAACCAGGCTCAGTATTTTCTTTTCCAAGAATTTTTCAGCTGAGGGACTCGGAAGCAAGTGATGGCTGTGCCAGACATTCACAGCCACCTGATAATGCAAACTACAGGCTGCAGAAGGATGGCTGAGCCTCCCCAGTGCTGAGCTGTGGACCAGAGCCCCATCACAGGCACGTCCGAGCACGCACACCCATCCCCACAGCCACAAAATGAAACCTAAACATGTTTGGGGTGAGAGGACTGGGAAATATTACCCTGGGATGTGCTCACAAGAAACGGGCTCAGCCTGACAGGACTGAGCTTTTCCCTGCAGTTTCTACCAGAGGACTGAGGAAGAGGAGAAAAAGAGCTGTGCATAGAGGGGGGGGAATTTCCTTTAGCTTGTCATGTGCCCGAGGACTCAGCAGCACGTAAAAGGGGTTAACTGGGCCTATTTCAAAGCATTTTAAAATATTTTTAGCCCACAAGGGCAGCTGACGGCCGTTCTTCAAGCTCTGAATGCTGGAATCTGCCTCCATGTTAGCAGCTGGCCTTGATTTTTCTCCCCTTTCCACAAAAGGGAGGATTAAAGAGCTTGGAAACATTTGTTCTGAGGTACACAGAAAGGCCAGCCATCTATAAAGCCCTGCACTTGGTAAACAAGCAAGCAGATGGAGAGGGGGATGCCAGGCACACCAGGGATGGGCAGGCAAGCCCATGGCACCAAGCAGTGGTACCCAAGCTGCTGGTCACCCCCATAACAGGAGGATATCCAGCACAGCACTGACACCAAACACAAGAGACCCCATTGCACAGGGAAGGTCCCAGGGTGGCCATAGGGTGACAGGAGCAGGGGTGAGGTACCTGTTGCGTTGGAGAGCGCGAGGGACTCCATGGAGCCACGGGGAGTCTGCTCAGTGGGCGTCAGGTCCTCTGTGAACTTGAGGGCATTGATGGGGTGCCGGGTGCGGCACTGCGGGGTGGGCATCCCACCTTCCTCTTCTTCTTCGTACTTGGGGACTTGGAGACTTCCTCTGGTCTCAGGGAAGCTCTGGTTGGACATGTCACTGTAGCTCTCCTGCGAGCGAAGCCTCCCTGAGTAGTAGTCCTCTCTGCAGTCCTGTATGAAGCTGCCACTGTGGCTCTTCATGGCCAGCGAGGAGCTCCTCTTTGGGTTGCTGAAATGTTTTGCCCATATATCCGACTGCGAGGCCGGGACCTGGCTGGGGTTATAGGAGGTCCTTATGTTGCACTGGCTGAGAAGCTGCAAAGGGCTTTGGGACTGACTTTGCTCCATTTTGTTCCCGTAGTGATAGAGCTCGTCCCGGCTCCTCCACAAGTGCTCCCTGTTGAGGCTCGGTGTCTGGCTGGCCAGGCTCAGCAAATCCATCTGCAGGGACAGCGGGTCCACGTCGGTGGAGAGGCGGTTGGAGGTGACCTGCAGCTGGTTGCAGGGGCTGCGAGCCCCTTCCTCACCCTTGCCCTTGTTCTTGCCGATCTTGGCGCTGCGGCGCGACTCCTTGGCTCGTGCGCTCTGGAAAGCCGAGTCGGAGGAGTCGGAGCCATTGGGGTCATCACCGACGCTGCAGGCCCTGGAGCAGAAGATCTGCCCCTGCTTGGGCAGGAAGGGCCGTCCCAGCAGGGACTTCTTGCACTGGGCACAGCAGAAGCAGGTCTCGGTGGCATGCCAGTGCTGCCCATCATATGTCATCTGGCCCTGGTCGATACCTTGAGGGGGAAGAGGGACAGCGTCAGAGTCAGCCCATGCACATCACTTCACACTTGTCTCCTACAAGAGACATGAACCCAGGCTTGCTCTCAAAGGCCCCTCAGCAGGGTTTCTCCAACGTGTGAAGTTAAGCCCATTTCTAATTCCTTGCAGGCTGCAGGCCTTTGCTTGTGAGTTACCCAATGTTGGGAAAGGCAGCAGAACTGAGCCTCCAGCTATTTCGTATTAAATAGGGATATTTCCGATCATAAAGCAAAAGAATGCAAGAAGTTCTCCATAAAGCCCTTGAAGTCAAAGCAATAATATAGTGCCTGTTTAAAAAAACAAAAAGCGCCTCCAACTGAACCATAATGAGGAATTGGTGCTGCCCTGGTTAAGTACGTAACAGAGCAGATGACATCCCTGTCCCTCACTGCTACCACAGCCTCATCCCAACTTTATTTTGGCTACTGGGGCTCCTTCTCCAGAAGGGAGAGGAAAAAGCCCCAGGGATCTGGGTGCACACCCTTGTCTTGTGCTCAGTCACATCTCCTGGGTTGCCCCCACCAGCCCCACCTTGGGTAAAGGAATTGATGCAGAGAGTCTATCCCTCACCAGCAAAGCCCTGAGGAGCACATGCTCCTTGCATGCACATCACTCCTGGTCAGAGCCGTGAGCAAAGCTCCTGAGATTTCAATTATAACATTTAATCACTGGTTTGAGCTGCTGTTCATGGCAAAAGCCCCATTACCTGAGAGGCTGGTGGGCTGGCCAGGAATGGCAGGGAGCTGCACCGCACGTGTGCCCAGCACGTGCCTGCACACCCACCACAGCCCTGCCCAATGAATGCTGCTGGAGAATTTACAAATGAACAGCACGTTAACGATCCATTTTATTCTGAGCTAAATTTGCTTTAGTGTAATTGGGATTTTTTCTTCCTTCCCTTATAACGAGCGGAATGTTTTTATGTATCGACTGCAGTGCTGTGCTTGTGGACAAAAGAGAGACAAGAGGGTGGGTGGGATTTTATCAGCTCCCTTTCCAATGCTCTGGAGCCATCTTGCAGAGGAATAGCAAAGCCTCCTTACCCCCAGCCTCAGCTACACAAGCTTTACAAGTCTTAAACACGCACTTACCTCTGATTTATGTGGTTCTTACGCACAACCCTCAGCGACTATTACAAGCAACTTGCAGCAAAATGGCTGCAGTCCCTCCTTTGCTTGAAAGGTGCTGATATGCACCAAAACAGGCATTTTGCCCCCAAAACCTGACAGTTGGCAGGCTCCGGGAGGATGGACAGAGGGGAGGACAGCAGATGGGGGAAGCACAAGAGAAGGGAGCATGCAAGAAGCATTAACAGCTGCTTCTTCACCATTCCACAGCTGAGCTTTCGTGAAGGATGTGCTGCAGGTCACAGCAAATACCTCCTCCAAGTGCTTTGCTGAAGACCCAATTTTCCCGCCCTGTGCCATCTGGCTGCTGCACAAGAGCAAAATAGTTGGTTTTTTTTTTTCCTTTCCCTGCAGCCTATGAAATCTTAGAACACGTGAGCTCACCTCCATGGACAAAGGGAGGGCTGCCTGCCTGTGAGTGTGTGCAATTGCTCAGCCAAGTGGCAAATGGGATTGGGGAGACCAGCAAGGTCTCCCCAGCCTGCCCAGTTTATCACCCCCTAAGCGCTGGGGGGATGGCTAGACCCCAGAATAAAGCACGTTTTAAAATCACTGCTTTTGAAATGTGCAGAAATGCAGAAATTGGCTCTGATGTGTTATTTCTTTCTCTCTGGGAACATCTACCTGCAGATTGATTAAAAATGGCAAACAAACCCAATAATGATGGCTAACGAACAAGCATCTTTTCTGTCAGTAGCTCATTAAGTCACGAGGATTCTTTGGCAAGCTTGGTTGGGATGAATCTGTGACTCAAAGAGACAGGCTGTTTACAGGAAAATGAGATTTAAAGGGAAAAAAAAAGTGTCTTCTACCTTATCCCAGAGAAAGCTTTCACTAGTTGCAACAACTCCTGAGGCTGCTCTCTGATAGTCCTCCCATCTCTGACCACAAAAAGGATTAAGCAGTGGTGTAACTCAACTAATTATGCACTAGCTCCTTGGAGGGATGCAAGAGGGGCATGAGCCTCTCTGGGGCAGACCCCAGCCACAGCCAGCCCTGCCCACAGCCCCAAGTCATTGTCAAAGACTTGATTCCACAGCTCTTGTTGCCAGCAAAGGTTTTCCAAGCAGAGGTTTTCCCCACATACCGATGTGCTGGGCGCAGGTGTCGCAGTACTCGGCGTAGAGGGACTCGAAGCAGCTGCAGCAGTAGGGTCTGCCATCCTTCATGATGTACCTCTGCCCCCCCAGCACCGTCTCGCATTCAAAGCAGCAGAAGTGCTTCATGTGCCAGTGCCGCCCTTCGGCCTCGGTGCATTCATCAGCAAAGATGATCTGGGGTGAGGGGGAAGCACAAATGTGGGGTAGGGTCAGTCAGAGAGGGGATGTGGGATGGGGGCACCAACATTCATTTCTGCTGCCCGTACAGAGTAGCTGTGCCCCTTTGCTCATATAACCCCCAAATTTTACAGCTAAACCCCCACCCTGCAGAAGAAACTCCCCGGTTTGGTTTGCAGCAGGAACACCCATCACTTCTAAAAGAAATCCATTAAAATGCAAATACCTCAGGACCGTGTTAGTGCACGGACTACAAAGGGTTAAGGCAGAGCTCACAGTGCTCATAAGCCCATCCATCAGCAGGAGGGGTCGATCAGGGTAATAAACACACTTATACACAACCTATCGATCTGGTGGACTTCTGAAGAACAAAGCAGCCACTTACTCAAACACATTTACCTGTCTCTGAAACAGGGACCTGAGCACAAAGGACGAGCGAAAACACCAGGAGAAGTGGCAGCTCTTTAGAGGGGAGAGAAGACGGGGCTACCTGGCTCCTCACCATCACCTCTACCCCAGCCCATGTGTTTATAAAGGTGACAGCAGTCATTATACCAGTGGGGAAACTGAGACACAGAGTGGGCTGGTGAAACAGGCATCTAAAATGTTTCCGGCAGATGCTTCCTTGCTGTCTCTACTTCCCATGCCCACCCCATCTCCACTTCCAATGCCAAGGTGCGGGAGCAAGCACTGCTCCAGCACTGCTCCCTGGCTCCTACCCTAGCACAGGTCTCACCAAAAGCTTTTCCCCTGCAGCTCCTCTCACCCCTGAGTTACTCTTTCTCACAATTAGTGCCTGATGTTTCAGGGAAAGAAGTGTGTGTTAAAGAAGGAGCTGAATGAAGGACTTATACAAGAATTTCCAAGGATAAAAAGTACATGAACAAAATTTACCCAGCCCAAGCCACAAGGAAATAGGGCCAGTCAAATGGTTAGGAGTTGTTTTTTTACTGGTAATGTTACAAATTTAATTGGATACATATGTCAATGTTCTTTATATTTGAAGTGCATATAGCCTTGGATATTTACTATTACACGCTTGCATAGATGGGACGGGGTATTTTATAGTACATATGTTTTTCCACACTATGGTTTTCCTAACTTTAAAAGCCAGAACAATTTCCTTCACCAGTTAAACAGAGATTGACACTTGAGAAACGCTCAGAGGCGACTCTGTACGGTTTTCTATATTCTTTTTGTATTCCATTTGTTCAGCTTCCTATAGCCTGTTAATCGCCTCTCTTAAAGCCTATTGCAGCTCAGCGTGTTCTCAGACACTACCATCTTATAGGAAACACAGCACTCGACCCACCAGAGGCTTCTTCTGGGGGAACAGAGGAGAAGGGAGGACCACCAGACACAGCTGGGCTAAAATCACACAGTACAGGGGTGTGCTGTTACTGGAAATGCTCATGGAAAACCTCCCTGTCTCCCTGTGTGTAGATGAGGACCTGTCTCTCAAGAGCCTTAGGCAGACTGCAACTAAAAATCCCTGAGATGCTCACCTGAAACCCCAGGAAAAGCTTGCGTGGACCCTTGGCAAAGCCAAACTATCTTATTTCATGTACATGCCTCCATGCAGAGGCTCCCTGTGCAGGGCGGATGGAGGGAAAATACCCTCCAGTTGGCAAAGGGAACCCTCTCACACTATCCCCACAGGTGGCATCCATGGCTGGATAGATCTCTTCAGGAGACAGAAGCTGGGGTGAGCTGGCTCTTACCTCATCACACGCTGCACAGCGGGGCTTGAGGCACTCTGCGTGGTGCCTGCCACAGTAGATCTTCCCATCTTGGTAGAAGTAGATCAGGTCGACCAGCAGCTCGTTGCAGACGCTGCAGATGAAGCAGGGAGGGTGCCAGCAGACGCCGTGTCCTGCCCGGGAGGCGAAGACAGCCATGTCCCCTCCGTTGATCTGGCCTCCACACTGTCAGAAAAGCTGGTGTTTAATGGGGGACCAGCAAGGATGCTGCTGCCCATCATCAATCAGCTGCTTTCGTAACCAACAGCGGAAGGTGCTAATTCACAGCTCCCTTCTGGCTTCTCTTAATCTCTTTTCATTCCCATTTTGTGGCCAGGATATCAGCAGCTTCCACCCTGCACAAGGCCAGGAGCTGGTGTGATTGCTCCATGTCAAATATTGCTCACACCCCGATGGACCCCAGTGCTTGTAGCTTGCACAGGGTGAGTGCTGTTCCTGCGAACTTTGCACAACTTTGGGATTAAAATGCTGCCCTGCTCATGCCAGTTCATCAGCTGCTCCTCACCTGCTCACAGATGGCTCCTGTCATGGTTACGGGGAATGGTCGGACATTGCCTCTCCCTAAATTTTCCCTCTTCCTTTGATTGCTGAAGAGTTTGAGCTCCCTCTTCTCCTCCTCGTCCAAGGAATTGCAGTAGCGGACCTGAAAAACAAAAGTGATGGTCAGGGTTAGGGATGTCCCTGGATTCCTGTCCAACAAGCTGCAGTTCCACGGGCTTTAGAAAGCTTTGCACCGGGCTTATGCAAGCTCCATTCTGAGCTTAGGGGAGCCTGGAGAAACACTGCTGTCTGGGCTTCAGTCATCCTAGGATTCAGCCAAAATTTCAAGAGGTTGAGAAAAGAAGAAAGGGCAGGAGGAAGGTTGCTCTTTGGGTCTGCAGGAAAGTCTTAGAAGTTGAGTCCTCTGCATTCCACCCAGACCCAGCAATCCAGCTCATGGTTTTTCTGCTTTCCCCTTCCTTACAGCAGAGGTCTTACATCAACTTCAAAATGTTCTATTGGTATTTCAAGACCACAGCCTGTTTTCCCTGTGTAAATGATGGAGTTCCAGCTGTTTGGGAGCTCCAACTATTCTTGCAGTGTATGGTCAAGTTTACACATATGCAAAACCTCTGCATTGGAAGGTAATAAGGAAATAAGTAAAATAAAAGGATACAACCAAGGAATGATGCCATTTCCCTGAAGCTTTCAAAACTCTGAGGTTTTCCTGGCTATTTTCATCCTGCAGGCTTAGCTCTTGGCTGATTGCATTTCAACAAAGAATACAACTGGAGAGCCAAGGTGGCCACGTGTAGCACCAGTGCCTGATCCAGCCTCCGTTACTTTGGAGAACAGGCTCCTGGAGCTGAGCAGGATTAGTCACACGAGCAACCAACACACCTTGAATTTTCAAAGGAGCAAAACTGAGCACGAGGGGAAACTGGATGCAAAATTTGCCAATTTGCAGAAAACACAGGCAGGCTCGTGCCTCCAGAAGCCCCTGCCCGGTGCCTGGAGCTCCCCCGGCACTGGCAGCACCGTGTTGGGTGCCAATGGCACCCAGCCACGCTCCAGCAAACTCATTAAATTCTGACCTACATCAAACAAGCTACCTGAGCATCTTCTCCAGAGCGGCTTCTTCAGAAAGCAGCATGAAAATAATGTTTTTATTGTTTACAAAGGGAAATTTTGTGGGCTACCAGAAGCCAACGTATTCACTGGCAAGAACACGACATCAAAAGTTGGACCTGTTTTGCTGCCTCACTTCTTTCTTGTGAGATGTAAGAAGGCTGGGGCTTGCCAGGCTCTCCCAGCTCCCAGTCTGTGAGGTTCAGCCCCAGTGAAACCCTCCTTGGCACATGTGCTCCCACTCCTGAGGTGAGTCGGAAGCAGCGCTTGGGAAAAGGCTTTTGCAAGCTTGGATCTGGCTCTAGCTGATCCCAACAGCACTTCAAGCCACTTTTAACATGGCTTTAGCCTCTGAGGGCTGGGAAAGTGCTTTCATTTCAGAAAAATTAAGAAAGATGAATTTAAAATATTTTAACTTCAGAAACAAACAACTCCCTCCCCACCTCCAACACAATTCAAGCAGGGAGAAAAAATGGCACTTAAACAGCAACACGATCAAACCCTGAGTAATTCCCCCAAAAACCAGAAAGGGCTGAGAAAGGACCAGCCACACTTCCAACAAGAGCAACCCCAGGAGGGGTCCCCTCTCCACCCACATCCCTGATTGATGTCTGAGGATGCTTTTTGGGTACTCACCTCATTGTCGTGCGGCGGCAGCTGGTGCAGAAGCTGCTTTATGCGAGATTTTTCTCCGGGGCTGTTGACATAGGGGACCTTGTCCTCGGGCAGGCAGCTGTAGTACTGGTGCACCTACGAAGCAAGAGAGGGGACTGCAGTGGGGCTCACCAGCCGAGCCCGTACCCGGCCAGCAGAAACCCCCCGAGCCAGCGGGCATCGGATCTTCCTCATGGTTTTGAGCAGGCAAAGGCAGCCAGGAGCTGCTCTGGTTTTTATTGCCTCTTCTGCAGTGAGGAAGAGGGGTGGCAGCCCCGGCAGAGCTGGTTACCGTTTGCTCGGTCAGCCTCCATAGCGTGAGCATGTTCCGCCGGCTGCGGGGATGTGTCGGCACCTGCCTTGGCAGGGGAGGTTAAAAAGCCTCCGTGTTGCCGGCTATCTCAGCCTCCACCTCCATCAAAACCCTCCGGGCTTTTTTCTGCAGCAATTTGTGGAAATAAACAGCAGATAAAATCTGTTGGAAGGCTTGGGTTTTTTTTTTTTTTTCTCTTTCGTCTCAGAGAGTCTAATTAAGCCCAGCTATGAGAAAGGCAGGAGCGCGGTGGCAGCCCAGAGAGGAAGCACACCCTGAACCCCAGCGTCTCTCCTCCGACTGCCACACCTGGGACGTGCACTCAAGGGCCGGGCCAGGTACTAGGATGGGACTCGCTGGCCAAGGATCAGCTCCAAAATGGCCATGGTGATGCTGAATGGCTTGGGAAGAATGAGGAGAAGGTGGAGGTAAGGGAAAGCTCGGCTGGGATCGAGAATCTGCAGCCCAGGATGCCTCTGGATGCTCAGGCAGGAGCAGAGGGCTGGATGGCTTCCTTAAATCCACGCTTGGCTAGAGAGATGCAAGCTGTCTTCCCAGTGCATACAGCTTTCTGCCTTTGCTGTGGTGGGATGACCCCCCTGAGATGCTCCCTCGGCTCCCAGACACTGCAGCAGCTCGCTTCAGAGCGGCTGCATTGCCTGCAGCTCTCACAGAGCTGTTCCCAAATGACATTTGCTTTGCAGTGGCTTCCTATCAGCTTTTTCTCTTACTTTACATTTTGGGCTTTGGCCTAGAAAGCACCACCTGGTCTGGCTTTCCCCAGAGAAGCTCTCCCTGCCTGCACAACCCCACAGCATCTGTGGGGTGACAAGCTACCACAGGTCAGCGGGAGGGATGGGGACACAGAGGCAGGTCACACAGGGCTGGCTGGCAGGGGAGCTCACCCACAGGCTGCTGGGGTGGCTCCTACAGAGAGTTATTTTCACAAGAAGAAATCACTTTATATTCCAGAATAAATATCCAAACTCGGCATTATTCAAGGTAGAATTACTCTGCATTATTGAAGGAAGAATTACTCTGCATTCAGCTCACTCCCTGGTCTCCTTCAAAGCTACCTGCGAGCAGAGCTGCTTACAATCCCTTTTCCTCTCATTTTATGGCTCCCCTCCAAACCAACCCTAACATCCACCTTTCCCCATCATCAGGTTTGGCGGAAAGGGAGATTTTTTAGCAGATTTCTGCACGTAACTCCACAGCGCTGACAACAAGGGAACTGCTCAGGTCATGAAGCTGAGGAACACGCTGAGCATATGCTACTGCAAAACCCTCAATTTGTTTTGCTAAGGCACAGCAGAAACAGACCCACCAGCTACGGAAACTGCCAAAGAAAGAAAGGCTGCTAAGTATTTTGTTAGCTTAAAAAGAAAACAAACTGCGTACATTAGAATACTTACTTTGCATTTATAGAGCATCCTTCATCCAGGGACATCAAAGCACGTTACAAACACTTAAATTCTTATGACATGCTACACGAGGGAGTAAACATATACACTGTAAAGGGCTATATGCAGCATGACGACATTAAATGAGTTCATGCAGCTAGTCTGGAACAGAGCTTGCAGCTGAAAATCTCCTGGCAATGCCCTGGCTGCTTTTATTTCTTGCAATGAAGTTTTTTTGCCCAAGGAGCCCTTGAAATTGGTGGAAACCAGAAGTGGCTTTGCTTTTTTTTGAAGAACTGTCAAGTTCCATCAGGCTGCTCTGGTCCCTAAAGCAAGATGCTTACCCAGGGATGTGAGTTCTTCCTTCAGCAGCCTGGGCACTGTCTTCCCAGAGCACGATGTGTCAGGACATACCTGCCCAGCTCCACCTCTGCTTCCACTGGGAAGTTTTCCATTTAGGCTCAGCAGGTCCGCAGGAACTGGCTCCCATCAGACCAGCAACATAGCTCAGCAGGGATGGGCAATTTGGTTTGAAAAGCAAAACAAAATAAATATAACAGGCTCCAACCTGTGCCCTGCTGCCTGAAATAACTAGAAAGGATTTGCTTTGGATCCACATCAGCCAAGGGGACCTTCTGCAGGGGTGCTCACAGAGGGGATGGAGCAGAAGCAGCTGCCAGTCCTCATCCAGTGCCTGCAGGACACCTCATGGGGAGAAAATCCTTTCCTTATGCCTCTAGATGGCTTCCTCTGCTGTTGCCTTTACACCCACCATGCCTCCTGGGGACAAACCTGAACCAGATCCTTTCACCTGGGGCATCACTCCTATCCCAAAAGGTCCAGCCAGAGTGAAAACAAAGAGAAGGACACCTCTTGCCCAGGCTGAGATTAACCCAGGCTTGTGCAAATACACTCTCTTGCCCATCACCCATTCCTCACGGGATGCACCCAGTATGGGAGAGCCAACCCAAGGAGGGACGGGGTCACAGGCTGCCAGTGTCCCCTGCCCCTGTGCTCAGCTGGCCACCAACAGCATTTCTGGCAGCCAGGCTGGCACAGCCCCATCAGGAAGCTCAAGAATAAGGAAAAATAAAGAAGGAAATAGGGGATTCTCAGATCCATCTGGCTTTTCAGGGGAAAAACCTGCAGAAAATGTTAACTTGCTGGAAAATTAAAATTGCTCAGTTTGCACTTTGCTTTTGTACAAAAGGTCACTGTTTTCCATTAAAATAACTCCTCCTTCGTCCAGCTCCAGTTTGGAGCACACACAAGCCTTTGTAGCTAGTAAGCCTTGTAGGGCCACTGTGGCCAAAGGGCCAGCTCCAGACCCCCCAAGCACCCGCAGACAGCTCCTCACTGACCTCACAGGCTCTGCAACGTGAGCTGCACCTAGATAAGGAAAACACTATGGGTCAGTGACCCAGGAGGGATAACATTTCCTTTTTAAATCGTGCTGTATCTTTAACTGCTTTATTATTAAATACTTCTGCTGTACAACACAGCAGCTCCACATCCTGCTGTTTCCCCTCGCTACAGATCTGCTCTGGCCATGATAATCCTACCAAGCATCATGAACACACAGCAGCCATGTGAGGGACTGGGCGAGGCTTCATCCTCAAGTTCCCCACTTGCTTCTCTTCACTGTGACCTCTGCGCACATCTGAACGGGAGAAACCCCAGAGGAATCTGGAAAACATCAGGCTGAGTTAAAGTCAGGCTCCAGACAATGTCATGAGGACCTGATGCCACAGGGATGGGCTGGCCAGTGTTCTGGATGACAGGCTGGCTGTGGGTGCTGGGTGCTGTGGCACCTTGGCCAGCTGGGCAAGCCCCGTCCTGCCCTGGGGAAGTCTCCCCAGTGCTTGGACAGGCTCTGTTCCACCAGCACAGCAGATCCCCATCTTCCCAGGGTGTTATCCTCACCTTCAAAAGGAAAATGCCCAAATGCCAAGGTTTGCTAACAAAAACTGATCGGCATTTTGGAAATTAGCAGCTGCTTGGAGCTAAAAGGGGAGGGCACAGGGAGAGGGGGGAAGAGAGAAATTAAAAAAGAAAGAAACCAGGAGAAAGGAAAGAACGTAATGTAAAACAAGGGTAGGGAAAAGCCTTTAAAGTGAAGCCAGCTTCATTCAAAGGCACTGAGGAAAGTAATTACGTTAGTTTACAAATGCCTTTGTGTTCTGCAGTCTTCCTACATTTGGGGTGTGTTTCCAGTTTAGCTCTGACAGTTTACAAAGCTGCTCTGTCCCCGCTAAACAAAGGCAGGACTGCAGCTTCTCCTGGGGTGCCCAAAGACAAAACCCACATGGGCACACTTGTGAGCAAAGCCTTAGACCTTCTCCTAGAAGGAAAAGTTTGCAAACAACCTGTGAATTTAAGCCACTGATGAAGGACTTCTTTGATCAATCAATTATAAAGGATGTGGAGGGGAAATATCACGTTTCTTACACCATGAATTGCTGTTGGGAAGTAACATTCCGCTTTACTCACCCCGAGTACAACACCCCTATGGAAAGCACCCACCAAACCGGGCTGTTTGGGATGACTGTGTGGCTGGGCTGGACTACAAAGGAGCACGTGGTGTCCTGGCGTGGCTCAGCTGATGGGTGCCAACTTGCTCAGCGCCGGCACATCCAGCTGGGAGATCCTGCCTGGCTTTCATGAAGCCAAACAAACTGCAAAACCAGCTGCAAGGCTTTTGCCAAGAGTCCTGTGAGGGCAGGACATGCTGGCCTGTGAGCAGCAGAGTGACTGAACTTGGGTGTCCCCAAGAAAGGGACCTTGAGGGATCAGCCATCACCCATGCCCAGCACAATAAACACACACATGCAGTGGAGTCTGATCAAAATCCAGGCACGCCAGCATTCTCCAACATCTCCCCAGTGCCCAGGAGAGCATCATTCCCCCTAGGACCATGCTGGGGGTCCCACAGCCCCAGCAGCCCACCCCGTGCCACTTGGGGATGCACAACGCTGGTGTGCAGAGCTGCCTGTGCAATGATGTGGGGAGCAGTGGCTGCTGGTGCATGTGTGTGTGGACACTCCCTGGTGGCCCTGTACCCCAGCCTGCTGTGTGCCAGCTCCCAGGAGCTTTGGCTGCAGTGGGAAGAGGGCAGCCAGCAGCTGGGACAAGCCCGAGCTGGCCCAGGCGAGCAGGGCTGCTCCTACAGCTCGCCCGCTCCTCCCCAGCCCTGGCTTTTTAATGGCACGTCAGGCATTAAGTGATCTTTTACACTGAGCAATTAAAGTTGACAGAGAAGCCAACCTGGTGTCTTCTGGTGTGTTTCTCTCAGCCCTGTTGGCCTCCTTTGGAAAACCTAAGGGAAAAGGAACAAACCCAGACAAGCCACACGCAAATGACCCTCTCAACGTTGCAAGTGCTTGCACACGTAGGCTCACACACGAACTCCACAGCTGATAGCACATCTGAAACTGGTAAGCTGGTTCAGTGTGCTTTGGCCCAAGACTGGCACGTCCCCCTTTTCCGTGGCCATTAGGATACAAAGCACTTATTTATTTCCTGAAGTAAAACAATCCTTGCAGCAAGGCCAGATGCTCTGAAACAGAGAGGAGAGTGGGAACTGCTGGCTGGGGCTGCTGAACACGGGGCTGCAGCCAGGCACGCACCCTGGGATGGAGCTGGGGTCCCCCCTGGGACCCCACAGCCCTGGTTGTCACCCCCAGATCCCGTGTGCCAGCACGTGGCGGATGCCATCCCCGGCGCCGGGCGGTCCGGCGTCCCGCAAGGCTGGGTTTGCTCTGGGAAACCCGCTCCCGAGGCACAGGGACAAAGGCAGGGAACAAAGGGAAAATAATTTTCCTAAGCACTATTTGTTCTGGCACGTTCTGTGGCTCTCCGCGTGCCTCTCTCCCATGGCTAACGGCAGCCGAGGCGTTTGAGCGTCGCTGCTCACCAGTTGAGTGACATCCATCCCTGCCAAGCCTCTGGAGCAGCTCTTGGTCCACAAGGGATCCCGCGGAAACATTGCTTCCTGCTGGCATCAAAGAAGAACATTTGAATGAAGGCCGTGCATCCACAAGTTTCAGACTTCTGAAAGCACATGCCATGATTTTTTCTTTTTTGAGCAGAAATGGATTAAAAGGAGCCAGAAACAGCGTTTTCAAAAGCATCTGAGAGTGGTCTTTGTGCTGCGAGGCACTGACCTCACGGCAGGGCCGCTCCTGCTCCGCTCACGGTCCCCTGGAGCACCAGCAATTATGGTGATCATCTGCTGCATTGATCATAGCTGGTAATTCCTCTGGGTATGCCACTTAAAATGCTCTTGTATTTATAAGGCGCAGGGTAGCGTGCTTAGAATAACGCCACAACAAGGAACAGCTGTAATTGTGCGCTGAAATAAAGCTCCAGGACAAGTTTATATTGTATGGTCCAGGGTTTTTCTGTTTTCTTTTCCACTTCCTGCTCTTGCCTTGCCTCTTCATTTCTGCTGACCACCACACAGCTACTTCAAATTTAAGAACCAAGCAAACCACATCAGGTGAGTGGCTCTGTTTCCATAGCCCACCAAAAGCAGCTGATTCTCTTCTTCATGAAAAGATTGTTTGAACGGCTTCCACCAGCTCACCATGATCAGGCAAACACCCCAGGACACAGAAATGGAGCAAAAGCCCAGACGTGGTTTTGCCATGTTTGGGTTGGTTTTTTTTGCAGCACGGGATCACGGAATGT
>VYZX01031647.1:6075-35534 GCA_013401335.1 Brachypteracias leptosomus
AAGATTAAAAAAAAATTTTATAATAAACTAACTTCTGTAAAATCTCATGCAAAATAGAGAAGTAATTTTTCTCAAGCTGGCTTCTTAAAAGGTGGGCCTTACACAACATATCATAGACCAAAGTCAGGCTGATCACATGTATCATCCAGTTGTAAATCAACAGTATGCATATTCAAGTTTATAACTTCATTCTTGAAAGGACATGTTAAGCAAAATCTAAAAAGGCATGAATTTGCATAAAATACGCCAACTTCATTACATGAAATGTAAATAAGCAAATACATATTTAGGGAATTTTAAAGAATTCTAATTGAAAGATAGTAGGAAACCAAGCTGATACGTGTGTTCTGTACTTATGAATATAAACAGATAGCATATGACTGTGTCAGTAATTAACATTTATATGAGTTAGTATGATAGCAGATGTATTATTGTATACATCTCAAATACCAGAAACAGCAAAAGTTTTAGATACATTTAATCCATCGGTTATGGATTGGAAATATAAACATTAAATTGTCACTCACAGAGACACCAATGAGATAGGGAGCACATCACACATTTCTGTAAGATGAAGATAAGTGCATAAGCCACAGTGATGGAGATAAGTTTCTTTCATTTCTGGAGGGCTTTCTTTCAGTACAAAAAAGTAATTGAGAACCAGTTTGCTGAAAGATAAAGTATAATTAGATAAAGAAGTAGAAAAATAACTGCAAGCTTGATGTGATTTAAAACTTAAAGAAATTCTGAAGAACTTTTCAAACAGAAGAACTCATTCCACAAGTGATGAGCAAATCTGTACTGTTCAATACTTCCCCTTATTTAAACAATGCTATTTTGATTAAATCACTTGTTTTCATAACATGAGCAAGAATTAGGACTACTAATTACTCTGAATTTAGAAGGTAATTAATGTATCCATATCATGCAGTAACTCAGAGAAAAATGACGAAAAATTTCTTAGTTTAAATATTGGAATTAAGACGAGTAGATGCAAATTTTCCAGTTTCTGACACATCGAATAAGTATGTTATGGTAAACCTGTAATAATGTTTTCCTATTACTCAATTACAGTCATATTTCACATCCAATTCTACCCTCATTTAATTCACTGATGACAAACTTCTTAACCTTGTTGCTGTAGGAGCAGAGATTGGAAATGTCTGCATGCAGTTGAGACCCTAAGCCATAAATCTTAGTGAGACTAGTGAGGATTAGATATCTAAATACCTTATGTCTGTATACCTGATGTCTTATGAAGACACAGATCATGCCTACAAAGATTTCAGTTACAAGATGCAGTACTGGGCAGATGTGTTGGCTCATGATGAACTGTCATGGCACTGAATAAAAACTGGCAAGTCCTTCTTGCACTCTATAGGATAAAGATGGACAAACTTTGAAAAAAAAATTTAAAGAGATGAAATAGAAATGTAGAAAAATGTATTTTGAGACACTAGACATCTCTGCCTCTTCTAGGAAAGGAAGGCCAACTGCTCATCCTGTCAGTCATCCTTTCTGTGGTCTAGGATGTGAGGACAGCCAACCATGCTGAGAAGGGATTAAAAGCAATACTTTACATGAAAGGCAAGTAAGGACAAGAAGGACATTGATTAAGAGAAAAAGATCATGCATGTGTTACACATAGCTCACTATCTGAAAAAAATACTCCTAAGAAATGTCAAACAAGCCACAGACCAATTGTGGCGTTGTTTTTAAATGCGATGATATAAAATTATTAAATGCAACAGATCCAAACACATTTAAATTACTGTTTGTACTTATTTCATACATTAAAAGCCTTTAATTTGAAATAATTACTATGACAGGCAGGCCTAAGCTCATTGCATTTCATTTAAGAGACAAAAGTATAAAGTAGAACATATTTGCTGCCAAAGCTTTAAGGAAATCAGACTACTGAACTGGCAAAAGTCACTGGCTATGCAGACAGAAGCAGCCTGTTGAAGTGCTAAACCACTTCTTACAGCATCTGCTCCTTTTATAGGTGCAGAGAGAACATTTGATTTATTCTAAGTTATCTGAGCAGATCAATTCAATGACTAGGTTGCTCAAACTTGAGAAATCAAATGGGAATGAAAGAGAAGGAAAACAATTTGTCGGCTATGCATACAGACTTAGAGTGCAATAAAAATACATCCATGTTAAAATCTTAGAAGATAAAGTAACCAGAACTGTTAAGTTAGTTTGCTATGTACAATGATATTTTTTTCAAGATAAACATCTCACATGTAAAACATGTTCTGGTAAATTATTTTTCCTGTATTCCGTGCATCTATAGTTTAATATTTAACAAATCCAGTTCTCTAAATACATGCCTTCTTTGGTCCCTGGTCTAGCACAGATTACAGATACAGTATGGCCTGAATCAGCAAAAAAGCTGTGAAGAGGCATAACAAACCAAAAGAGGGGATATATATCTATCTCTGTGACCAAGAGATCTTGAGCCTTGTGCCCTCTATTCTTTTGTTCAATATATGTATATTACTATTTATAATTCTGTATGCGTAGTGGAAATAAAAATTATATAGAATTTTGATGTAAACTCTGCTTTAATATTCCTTCTTGTGATTTTTATTCAAGTAAATAAATCAAAGAACAGTAAAGATAAATGTTAGAAATTTACTAGTTTCAGCCATCCTGTAGCTTAGTAGTTTTGATACCCAGTTTAATATTTTTGACCAGGGATTGATGCCCTTCATGTGGAGGACATTGTGACTACACGTTCGGCCCATTTCCTCTTCGTATGATGCTCTGTGGTCTATGAGTCCCTGAAGCCAGACAGTGTGGGTCAGCATGACTGATTCCTGTTTTTTTTTTTGATATGGGATTTTCTGGCATCCCTGGAAATTAACTACTTGGAAATGCCTGGGCTGTACAAATGGATGAATACAGTTCTACACTGGTAGATACAGGGTTCTAATACCTATCAGGGGTGTGATATCCCATATCCCTCAAAATTCAATACTGTCTCATATGTGATGAGTTTGGACATACACTTAAATATAATTTGGACTGCAGCCACACTTAAAATGCAGTTTGCCTCCTCAGGAAGGTCTGTGGTTCTCTGCTTCTACAGTGTAAAGAAGATGAATTGATTCTCTTTTGTAATGGAAATTACAAAATTCTCAATATTCTGTCTTATCCTTCATTAGTATTCTAAACAACTATAAGGAACACTAAAAACCAGCTGTATTTCTACCAAGTTCTTTAATCTTGAAAGACAAAAATCTGCCCCTCAAACATATTTCTCCTTGCATATTTGAAGAACTTACACATTTTAGCTTAGTTACTTAGCTTTGAAAATAGGATTGGTTTTGTTTTTTTTTTTCCCATGTACAAAATGGTTGTTGCTTTTAAGTAATACTGAAAACTCATAAGTGATACCATCACTTAAGTCCCTGGCAAAGATCCCACTGAATAATAGTGATTCGGCAAGATTAATTTCAAGGGTTTGTGAAAATCCCAACATTTATGTACCAAGAATTTTACAAGACCTTTTTGGGCCTTATTCTGCTTCTGTTGAAGTCTGTGCTAGATACTTTAATGACATCCCAGAAAGTTTAAGGAAAAGCAAGGTGGGGGGAGGGGAAGATAGGGGAGGAGAGACAGAGGGAGAGGGGGGAGAGAGTGTGCAAGTGAGTGAGAGAGGAAAACTGTTTAGAGGAGTGCAAATATAACTATGATAATAACTGTTAAGAAAACCACTAGAGATATTGCAAAGAAAATAACTCTGAAGATTGATAAAAACAAATAGATTTTTTTCCCCCCGAGTCTTTTTAAGGGGCATAAGATATTGGTTTTACTTGCACAACTTCTAAAAAAAGAAGTTAGTAATTTATTGAAACGTGAATCAGCTGACCAAAAAATGTCATATAAGTTTTTAACTTTAGTATTAAGAAAGGAAGAAATATTCCATATTCCAGAAAAAGACATAAATTTCAAACAAAGAAAGAAAAAATATGGAGTTGAAATGAGGATCAAACCAGAATGGATGGACTCATGCTCTGAAAGCTGCCAAAATGCCTAAGCCAAATGAAGCTTTAATTTGAAGTGTACAGAGAAAAAAATAAAAAAAGAAAACCAAACTGTTAGCAGTATATCCAGAAACTTATTGAGAGCTGGAAAAATAATGGGACTAGAGAAAGTTAAATGTTGTCACAGTATGAAGAAAGTGATTTAATGTGGCTCTAGTAAAATACTCTCAGAAGACCAATAACCTTCACTGAAGTATACTGAATATAAACTTGGATCAGGTAAGCCGGAAAACACCAAGAGAGCTTTGATATTAATTAAGGTTATTTAGCATTGATCTTTAATAAAGAAATCTAGTAAATTGAGGGTAGGAAAGAGGTTATTTTGTTTAGATACAAAGAGAGTAGTTGAAATAAAAGCTATGAATATCCCACAGAGTACCTTGCCTTTAGAGAAAGTTTTGCTATGATAGATCCCCAAAGACCAGTCAATAAAGCTGACTTATGAAAGGGTCAATAAGAGAAAACTACAGTGCACCTGGGAAGGCAAAGAATTACAATTAATTGGAGTACTATGATAAGGAGCCGTTGAAAATGGAAAAACTTGTAGTGAAAATATGGGTAATGAGTAGTGTACTTACTCAGGAATTTGCTGTAGTGGAGTCAAATCTGGTTGTTTTCCACTTTTCCAGTGAGTATATTCAAGAGTACACTCACAAGCAATTTGCATGTATCATATGCTCCATTAACAAATATTATTTCTGTACAAAACAGTGTATTTATTACAGTGCAATGGCAGTGCTACTTAACAGTTGTTCAGATTTAAATACTATTGATGTTTTAATTGTAAAGCTGAAAATTCTAATAAATCTGATACCTAGATTGCAACATACATGGCCACAGTCATGTCATTGTGTTTTATTTACATTATTTCTATAATTTATATTTAATTACATTCTGTGGTCATTTTCTTTTTTGTAATTGTGATGACTGTCATTCTGACTGCCTTCTTAAAAAGTGACAGATTTTAACAATGAGATACATTCTTGAACACCACTGGTAGACTTTGTTTTTTTATCCAGTTGCTTGTATTGTATTTAGAAACAGCTAGCCTCCCACTGTCCACATCTGTTTTCAATTCACAAGCAGTTGGTGTAAGTCACGCATCATCAGCACTTTGTTTGCTTGCTATTCTCTCTCATCTGGGAAGCCATTACACGAAGTAATAGAAGCAGAAAATAGGTACACTTCCTCTTTAAATTTTCAGCAGGGATCTTGCTTTTCGTAACTTCTGTGAATTGCACCATTAAATTGCATATGTTGGCCTGTTGGGTACCCATAATTAAATAAGTGTGGAAAAGTGCCCATAAACTTCATGAACTGACTAACATGCTAAAACTGCCAGTGAAATAAACCAGAAGACTGTAGTACTCACCAACTTTAATTTATTTTTTTTTCATCTCAGTTCAACTAGCTCAAAAACTGGAAAGCTGTGTAGAAATGCGTATATCATGAGAATTATATTTAGTGACACCTGTACACTACAAATAACACACATATACGCTCCTTTTGGTTTAATACCCTTCATTCTTCAAAGTATGAATTGGAATCTATCAGTGTAATTTCAATGAATTGTTTCAAAGAAAGAAGGTAAATTTCCTCAGCAGAAAAAAGTGATCAAATGATGAAAATTTGCTAAATTAGTAATTTATTAATTACTTTTTTTTTCAAAAGTCTATTTTGTGAAATATCTAGTTTAATTAAATCTAAATGGAAATAACATTAATTTAAACTCCATTCAACAAATATCCTCTATTGTTGTTACATGAACAACTCCCCAATACAAAATATGATACAGCATATTTTCTTTTATTCTAGCAAGAACAGAGAATATATCGGAACTTGTGTGTATTTTCCTTCCTTTTCTGAGCTCAGAGAAAGGACTGTAAATTGACCTCTGAACCAGAGTTGACAGGAGGCATTTATTTTTACAGAAACATACATACTATTTGCCAAAGTAATGTTCAATAGATATCCATAGTGATCCATTTGGGGCACAGGGACAGATGGTGGGGGTCATGGCATGAAGGACAAAGCCATCAACCTTGAACCATGCTGCTTTTATGTTCAGTAAATTTGAGTTCTGAGAACTTTTTTAGATCTGATTATCTACATTCCTGAAGGTTTTCTATAGAGAAACTGAAAATTAGAATGTTGAAAGAAAAGATAACAGAATGTGATTGGAATTGGTATTCAATTCACTAATATTATTTATTTCAGTTCCAAGTCAGGAAAGAGAGTTGCTTTCCCTATTATTAAATATGAAAAATTTTATAAGTGGAATGTCATGAAATTCACAATAGTCCTTGTTCATTAGCTTGAAGAAAGTTGAGCCTCTACAATTTTTTTTTGCACATACAGTGTTTTATTCTATTTGGATTGACTGAAAACCCTAAATAGAAGCAAAGGTGTGTCCTTCCAGATGAGCTAATGCTCTCGCTGAAGGCTTTTTCCAGCAGTGTTTGGCCAAGGAAATGTACTTTTTTGTGAGTGTGCAAATAACAGACAGTTTTTCCCTACATCACATGTGTACTTGACCTCAAACCAAACTTTCTAAGCAATGGAAATTAATATTTAGAAAAAAATACACCTGTATATTTCTATATATCTACCTTTAAATATCCTAAAGAACATCTCAAAAACAATCATTTTTCACCATTGACAACTAAAGGGGTTGGACTTGGTAGTTTTCAATTGTTCAGCTTAATATAGTTTAACTTACTTGATATTGGATAGATAGTACAAAACATAAATCTAGAATTCCACATATTTAAAAATTACTTCTAATGTTATTTTAGCTACTTTTGGGTTTGTGTTTTGGGAATTTTTTTTGTTTGGGGTTATTTCTTTAAACTAGTTTTTTATGAGGTCATTTACAGACCTAATCATGAGTAAATGTGATTTCTTTTATAGCTAAGGCAAATGAAGCATATATTCAATTAGAAACTTGAAAATGTACTGTGGTAGCCTACTGAGAATGGAATTACTTTTCTTCACAGCTTCACACCCACTCCTTTTTAGAAGCTCATGGCTTTAGATAAGTGCTGCAATTGCAATATCCTCTTCAAATATTTTCAGCCACTGTGCACTTCAAATAACCTATCTGATGTTTAGTTTGTGATATTTCGGAAATATTTATGTGCTTGCTTTACACTAGGTTCTCACCTTAGTTTTGCTAAGTTTTGCTGTAAAACATAGTAAGTAAACATAGCTGTTTATGTAGACATAACTGTAAAGATTTGCACTCCATATATAAGAGGAAGCAAGTTTTCGAATTGTGTGCCATGCTGTAGCAAGAATGCCCTCTGTGGCATGGACAGCATGGCTGTTCACAGTGTGATTGTGCTCTAGTCAAATCCTTTATCTTTTTCCCTCTGTGCCTTTATGTAAATTGTTTCAATTTCTGACTTGATATGTATTATTCATAGTAATAAAATGAATGTGTTTCAAAACCAGAAAAATCAATTAAGATTGAAAGGTATTTATAAATAAAAAAAAGAAAAGAGACTTTAATAATAAAGTGCTTTATGTTCTTATGACAGGCTCATACTGGCAGCTGGAATCATTAAGACACAGTAAGACAAAGTAAGATAAATTTAGTGGCAAGAAACAAATTACAGTTAAGGGCCAAACCCCTACTGATACTCTCATAGAAGAATTACATAGGGAAGCTTTCAAAAATTTTTATACATAACCAATAATTAAGGTTTTATAAATATAGTGGGTCTGTCTGAGCTGATTTTCCCCATACAGACTGGAAGCCAGAAGGTGTTGATAACACACACCCTTGTTATGACTCCCACACAGCACCAAAGGTACAGGGTGTGTGTGGGGGGGCAAGATTTGGGAGGGGATACAACCCACACAGCCGACCCGAGCTGACCAATAGGATATTCCATACCATATGACGTCAGCTCAACTATAAAGGGAGAAGGACGGGGGGATTCTGGGAAGACATTTGTCCTCCGAGCAACCGGTACGCGTTCTGGAGCCCTGCTTCCCGGGACAGGCCCGACACCGCCTGCAGATGGGAAGTAGAGAGTAACGGCTTTGTTGCTTTTGCTTCGCGCNAGTAATCAAATCTGAAAGATGGATTATTCTTCTGAGCATAATTATTTTATTGTATCATAAATCCAGCAAAGAGTGATTGATTTAGGATTAAAGTAATGGTTTTCCTTAAAAAAAATACATAAATTGTTGATGTCAAAAAATGGAAGACAGGAAACAATTCTCTTAGAACATCCCTCAAATTATATTCATAAAGATGTATTTTATTTTCACATCTGAAATTATATGAAAGAGAAGAGACCTTAGGAGATGAAACAATGCTAAATCAGCCATTCTATTTTCGACCTAAGAGTTTTGTTTTATTACAATTGAGACTACTCAAGTAGACAGTTGTACACAAACCCTTTTTTTCCTTCTGAATAAGAAAAATAGATAACTCACATTTCAATCAAATTTTAGAAATAAAAATTTAAAAAATAAATTTAAAGAGAGAAGTCAGTGAATACTACCATAGTTCAGAATTAATCTTTGTCTTGGTAAGATTGCCCAAGGGTAGAACATTCAATGGTATTAATACCTGTAAAAAGCAGTTGATCTATCATATGGGATACTAGAAAATATCATATCCCCTATATTTGTAAGTTGGATATTTCTTATTATTCCAAAAAGTGAACATGTTTTTATTGCATACAATGGACCTGTCTTGGCTTCCAGTTTTCCTTTTTCACCTAAAGGTGATAGAACTATTAAATTCCTCTCACCTGTGTTTAGATATATCCCTTACTGCGGCAGGAGATCAATGGACAATGCGTACACGGATTAATATAATCCAAGCATTGCCATTTATTGTCCAAAGCTCACTCATTATATACCCACCAGCGCTAACCGCGCGCTGGAAGCACCACTCTGATTGGTAACAAACTCTGCCAGGCGCTAAGCAACATCTCCTGATTGGCCAGGTACTGCTCTCAAGGCGCCTCCCTTGGTTCCACCTTCTGCCTCCATTTTCTTGCTGCTTCACTCCTGTGTCACGTGCCACACGTGGCTGTCCCCGTGTGTCCTTGTTTACATCCTCCCTGTAACCGTCCTTGTGTGTGTCCTTGTTTACATCTTCCCTGCAGCCATTCTTACTGGCGCCGCCAAGTCTGGGTTTGCTCACATGTCTATTCTTATGGAGATACCTCCCCACAACTTACAGATATTTATTTGGCTGAGTCTGGTCATCTTCCACTCAGTTTCTAAGAAGATTGTGAAGTTCAGGCCTCATAATTAATTTTCAAATATTAACAGGTTCTCCCAGTTTAAAAAACCAAACCAAACACAAACAATCCAAACCAAACCAACCAAACCCTCAAAACTCCAACAAACAAAATTAGATCTAGCACTGAGAATAGACCCACTTTGAGGTGGTGATTTGATTAAATAAACTTCAGTGTCTCAGTGAATATTTCTATGACTGTCTTAAGCTAATCACCCTATGTATTTGTTATAGTCAAAGGAAGGATGTTGCATTTGTATTTTGTATCAGATTAATTTCACACTTTGTGTTGTTTTCTTGGACTATATTAACACCTAATAGATCTCACAGTTTGTATTTCTTTGGGTTTGTTGGGGTTTTTTTCTGAGTTTAATTATGTAGATTTTCTACAATTCTTTTCATAGAATGAGACAAGCCAGCCAATAATTATCTAAGAAATCCAACTCTTACTATTTGTACTAAGTGACCAGTGATAAAGAGTTAAGCTACTTTCTTAAAATAAATTGACTTTTGAAAAAATGTAATAAATTATTAGTGAGATGGTTTTCCAGATATTATACTTACAACACTGAGGGAATGCACGAAAACTACTCTCCCTGTCACTTCAATAACAAACATAAAAAGATACTTCTTGGGCAGACAGTTCTATTTATATCCAACCATCAAGCATTGCTGAAGTCATGCACAACTTAATTACAAGAAAACAGATATTTGAAAAGTTTAGTCATCAATATTCTAGAAAAGTCATGGAAACTTAAGCGTATACTTGATAAAGTTTCTTGGTGTTCTGCTGAAAGTTTCCTAGGACATGATCCAAGACATACTGATTTTCTTCAACCTTCAATAGGTTTTTAGTAACACTTTTGAGAAAAGTATTTAAAAGTGTGCTTTTTTACAACTATTTAGTTATTAAATTATTGTTTTGTTTGATTTTTCTGCAAATTGACACACTGGGTTTTAGAAATATTGTTATAGATGCTTTTTTAAAGTGTTAAAAAAATTGAAAGGACTGTGAACACGAACCATATGAATTGCACAGTCTACACTTATACAAGTGTATTAATGCCTGGGGTTTCAATTTACTATGAATCAAAAAAGAATTAGAAATCAATCTTTCTTAAATGTGAAAGACTGGAGGTGGAATTGCATGTACATCATGAGGAAATCCAGACGCTAGATCTAAACTTGGGCACTACAAAAGCTTCACTGCTGGTCGGGAACCCTCGCAGAGGGGGGAAGCAGCCTCACCCCAGGCTCCTGTTTCCTTTGAAGGATTATGCAAACACTTTTTTGGTTTCCACAGTAAGAAACTGCGCAGCAGACCCACACTAATTAGGGCTTTCTACTTCTCATTTTCTTTAGAAAAGCTTCTCAATACTACAGGAGAATTGAAGAATCAGCAGAGCTTTGAGGGTTTGGCTAGTTGTTTCACTGAAATATTGAGAATAGATTTTGCTAAATTACAGTGAGAAAAAGAAACAAAAAAATTCAGGGTGGTGGAAGGTGGGAAACTGAATTATACTGAGAGGAGAACCCTGCTATCATCAAATATCTTACTTCTTATGAATAAATGCATAGCTTTTAATTTTTTTATTCCAGTTTCACAATGGCAAAAAAGCCAAAACCTTCGTACTACAATTACTTGAAATAAACTTGGCAGAAAAAGTAGTTTCATTTTGCAAAATGTACTTAATATAAAACTTTTAGCTTATCAAGCAGTGGTGATTTTAATTAACTTCACAATTTCTCCTGTGAACCACCAGCCTTTCCATGTTGCAGATGAGCAATTACAGAGATATAACAATTGTGCTATAGAAGTTATGTTATGTCCTGTACATACCTCATATCCATTATTGTTTCACTATGCTGTCTTATCAATATGATCTTTTTAGTGTGGAAGTAAATATATTACAAATATTCACTGTACAGGAACAAACAGGGATTCTCAAAGTTATTTGTAGACTAAAACAGAAGAGTGTTTAACTATAGGGTGACATTAATTATCTTAACTATGCCACAATTACATTGCAGCAAAGTTAAAATATCCATCATCATAAAGTTTATGATGTAAACAAAATATTTACTTGTCTCTAAAAGTTATGCTTACAGGGGCATTATAATAGAGGTATGAAAGTGATAAGTGTGATGATCTCTGTTTTCCCCTTGCTAATAGAATTATAGTGTAGAATCTACAACGTGTGCTTCAGGGTAACTAGTTTAATATGAAATTCATATGTAAATCACATCAGGAAATTGTCAGAATAGGTTTACATGAAAATTGAGTCGCATTTGTTATATTAGGAGAGACACAATGTCATTTACCATATGTCTTGCCTTGTGAAATTCAGTCAAAGTATTTGGCAAAGCTGAACAGTTCAGAAGCTGCCTAATTAATATTTGCCACAGTGTTTGCTTGGAGGCATTGTGTAGGGAAATGTTGACATACATTATCTATACCTACTTATTTCTGTAACATGCCACCAAGCTATATTAATGCTTATTTAAACATACATTATAGAAACATAAATATACATCACTCTTAAAAGCCTGTTATTTGGCTAAATGAAGCTACCCAGTTACTAAGTGTTTAGTAAAGTTTAATTCAGAATATTTTTTCTTAACTTGAAACCAGGTTATGCATTTGTCATTTCCTTGTCACAGAAAACATAAAGAAGATACTATGGCAAATGAGAGACTGGAGAGAAGAGAAATGGTTAAAAAGGAGAAAAAAAACAAGATTATGGATCCAGAAATATATGGAGAAAATCCAGGGAGATAACTTTGAACAGAAATGAAATCAAAATGGCAAACTAGACTGGGAGACATGTTAACATAGAATGAGATGAAACATCTTTCTGGTAGCCATGTACAGTCGTCATATCTGTCTTCACCTCAGGTACTGTGTGTCATGGTGCGATAAGTTCTTTGACAAATAAACTCTGACTTATTCAAGTAAATATGGAACAACAACAAAGGTTCACTCCTGACGCTATGGTGGTGGGTTTTTTTTTCAGAAATATTTGCAGAGTTGCTTTTTGCACATGGTTAGGCATACTTGGAAACTCTTACCTTAACACCTTTAAGATTAAGGAATAAAGAACTTGTGTAAAGCCCTGCAAAGTCTTTCATGCATGAGATAAATTCAGCCTCAAGAGGAACGTACGAGAATACGTTAGTCACTCAATCAATTTCTTTGGGTTGGGCTCCAGGGAGATTATTTTTAAAGTGGTGTGCAGGAGGTCTTCAGTCCGCACAGACATTTTTCTGAGGTATATTGTTAATAAATAATTTGATTTGTGCACACATGTCCCTTACATAGCTTTAAAGATTTATTGCTTAATGGCTGATTGCACTTAGCAGGTGAATTGAAACAAGGTGACTTGGGACCATTGCAGCTAAGTACAAGATGGTAAATTCATCACTGTACTAGCTGTGTCTTAAATACTAAACCTCTAAAACCACATAATAGATGCAGTTTTATATGTACGTTTGCATTGTCTAATTTTAGGGTAAAATTAAATACTCAGAATAGGATGATCATTTCCATAGTGTCTTTATGGTTTAGCTAGAAGAAAGACAGAAGAAAAGAGAGCAAAAAACTCCAGTAAAGGTTGAGGTAGAGACAGAATTTATCAAAAAAACTTGAGGATACAGCTAACCTCATCAAATCTGTCAAAATGAGAGGTTTTGCCCTCTTGCCTGTCTTTCCCTGTGTCAGCACTGACATTTGTCTGACTCTCATCAGTGGTCTTGTTCAGGAGCTAAAACAGTGTAAAACTACTTATTTGCTTGTTGAATGAGTCCTCGGCTCTGACCCAACTCATTGAGCAGTAGACAAATGTCAGTGCCAACATGAAGGAAGCTAGGAGAGTAGGTAAGTGAAACAAAGCAGCTAGATGCCAGATCAGCACAGTGGTATGTGAAACCATGCTTTTCCAGTGGAGAAGTTAATTTTTTTATCATTCACATTGTAATATGAAGACCAGATCCAAAACTTAATTGTTCAAATTTGGACACTTCCCTCTCTGGTATCTCATCTTTAAGCAGTTGCACAAAGACATAGTCCAATTTGTTTCAGCTTCCATTGCTGGCCTTGTTCCTTTGATTTTTGATTTTTATATCCCATTAACACCCTGTTTTTTTCCTAAGTCTCTAACATCCTTCCTGGACCACCTCCAAGTTGTGATCCCAACTTCCCAAATATGATATGAAAGAAATTAAAATTTCTACCTTAATTATATGTCCAAATAATTTTGGGGTAGATTTTTACTTCTCATACCTATTCACTTATTTTATAAACATGTTTTTATTGGTTTTTATTCCTTAGAACTTAACTGACATGATGTCATGGTTTAACCTCAGCTGATAACTAAACACCACGCAGCTGCTCACCCACTGCTTCTCACCCTCTCCTGTGTTGTGGAAGGAGAATCGGGAGGAAAAAAGGTGAAAACCCTGTGGGTTGAGGTAAGGACAGTATAGTAGAATAACTCAAAGAAAAGAAACAATGGTAGTAATGATAATACTAATAAAATAATATGTAAAGTGAGTGATATGAATGGTGAGGCTCTACATGATACCTGAGATACACTGCCCCCTGCTCTGGCCACATGCTGAAAACATGCACCCTTTCCCCAGGCCAGCCCAGGCATGATGTCACTATGGTATTGAATATCCTATTGGCTGGTTTGGTTGTTTATCTTGGCTGTGGCCTCTCCCAGATGATTGTGAACCCTGTTCTACCTGAACCCAGGACACATGTGTAATAGAAATGAGAGCAAAAAGCTCTTAATAAGAATGCAGTTATATGAGCAGAAAAAAACCTGTTGCTTTTTTTTCCCTTTCATTGGTGATTTCATTCAAGAGACTGAATTACTACCAAAAGAATATTTTTTTGTCAAGGTGAGTTTTGTCTCAGGGTCATTTGCTATTTTCATTTAAGGTATGGTTTAAGTTCTTGTTCTTTTATTTAATGGTTTTTCCTGCAGGAGATCAATGGACAACGCGGACACGGACTAATGTAATCCAAGCATTGACGTTTATTTGCCCAAAGCTCACTCGTTATATACCCACCAGCGCTGACCACGCGCTGGAAGCACAACTCTGATTGGTAACAAACTCTGCCAGGCGCTAAACAACATCTGCTGATTGGCCAGGCACTGCTCTCAAGGCACCGCCCTTGGTTCCGCCTTCTGCCTCCTTTTTCTTGCTGCGTCACTGCCGCTTCACGTGCTGTCCTGGTGTGGCCTTGCTGGTGCCACCGAGTCTGGATTTGCTCACATGTCCATTCTTATGGAGATACCTCTCCACATTTTCCCTCTATTCTCCTGATTTCTGAGAATAATTAGAATTCAGGTATTAACAATACTAATACTATAAAGCCAATGGCAGGAGGGTTGGAACTAGATGATCTTTAAGGTCCCTTCCAACCCAAATCATTCTATGATTCTATGTTTCTCTATTCCAGGAAATTCTGTTAGGCAACAGGTAGTGATAAATACTTTACTGTCTGGGAGTATGGGAGACTTCCTCTACCATAATGAATATTTCTGCAGTTAATACAGAATCTGTCAATGAGCAAAAAGGTTTTCCTCTCTTCTTTTTAGCTACGAGCTCTAATTCTTTCCTTAGTACCTCACAACTTAGGAATAGCATGTCAACACAAAGCCTAACACATAGTGTGAGAAAAGGTTATTTTCATGGTCTATATAGGAAGTAAAAAAGAGCCTGGCTTTTATTTCATTGTAGTTACTCTTTTTCTTTTTGTTAAACAGATAGTTTTTTGCATTTTGTTTCAATGGCTCCATTTTCAATTTCTGACCATGAAGGTCCAAAGATGGAAGGTATAGAGAAAAAAAAGCCTTGATTTTCCCCATTGTGATAATATAAACTATGCAAGTTTACAAGTTTTTAAACTAGCATTTCTCTACTGAAGGCAGGCCCCACTTGTGTTATATTTACCTATCAAAAAGGCCATCAAAGGCCAATCTTTCCTTTCTTGAGTATTTTTTTCAATGTTGCATTGTTGACTTTCTTGTATTTTCTGTAAAGAGAGATGAAGCATTAATATAACTAGCGCAAAAAAAAAAAATATCAGCAACTTGAAGAGTTGTCAAGTGCTTTGAAATTTAAATCTTTGGTAAAGCAATGCTTGTCAATGGAATAATATTGAAATAACTGGGTACTTCCTTGCACAAGAATTAATCTGCAGCACAGCTGAAATGAGAAGATGATAATCTGGAATAGTGTCTATAGTATATTCTTTTAATCTTTCAGCTACAGAGACAATCATTTATCAATTAAATCAGGATATGTAAAGGTTTAGATGACAAACATTTAAGAAGGCATCAATTTAAATTTGTAGAAGGAAGAAACAAATTCAAATACTAAGAAAACTTTTAATTAGTTTCAAAGAACGACATATTTAAAATAACTATGAGAACATAAAATATATAGAAAGTAAAAATATACTAAATAATAAATATAGTATTTTGAGATTACAAGTTCAAGCTCTTGAAAACCTTGTTTTCAACTAGTGACTAACATAGAGAAAATGAAATATTAAAAAAAAAATCTTTTGCACAGAGTAAATGTATCCTCACATTGTTTTCTGTAGATAACACAACTGAAGCACCTTAGCAGTTCACAGTTGCTGATGATTTTCTTTTTGCAATTTCTTTCTGTGGCATGGAGGTAGTATTCTCTTTGTTTTAGAAACACAGATCAGTGTTGAAAGAAACTAAAATAAAGTATGTCCGCTGATACTGGGAAGCAGGTATGCTCTCAGAATCACTAGCACAGTTAAATCAAATATTTTGCTCCAACTTCATAAAGAAAATCACTGAAATCTTTGTTAAAACTATAAGCAATGGGAAGAAGTGTTCTTCCTTAGGAAGCTCGGGTGTTAAAAAAAAAATGAGTAGATGCCACTCTTAGCTCTGCCTGTGCTAAATTACTACAGGAAACAAAATTTCAACACAAGGGTAACTGTTGGCTACTGCAGAATTATGAAATGATATAGCATTTGTAAAGCTGGCATTTTTATCAAGTTTTCCATTAAGCTATCCTGTGCTGTCCTTTAAGGCCAATTTTCTTATCAGACTTAGAACAAAAAATTCTACCTCTTTTTCTTGGGCACAGGTGATGTGAAGCATCTTCCTGTTCTAGTAATAAATTGATCTGAGAATTTAAAAGCTTTTGGGCATACATCTAAAGAAAACAGAAATCTATTATGTCATAGCCATGGTCTTTCATTAAAAATAACTTTATATTAACATGACAGAGGAAAAGTGCTTGAAACCAAATTCTAGCAATTTATGTCAGTATAAATGAAGAAAAAGTTCTTACTTTAGCAAACCTTTCCCAGTTTTTTTTCCCTTTCATTGCTGCTTTTTTAACTGTTATCTTCAGGGGTTCTGCAACCATTGTGAAAATTGCTGTCATTAATTTTTAAACAAACCCACTCTCCTAAAAAAACCCCAAACCTTTTAGGATGTCCCAAGGCAGGATAGCTTATAGATATAGTATAAAATGACACACAATTCATGAGCTGGCTACAAACTTTTTCTCCCCAAGTCAGAAGTGCTAGTATTTTATCACTACTAATTATCTCCTTAGAACATTTCTTGGTATAACAAGCTATCAGCTTCATAATCTAGGTCCCAAATGTCTACATTAATGACAGCATGTGAACAATATTCAATAGTGAGTCCTATAGTAAGCCAAAAGTGTACAAATATCATCTGTATCCATCCCTTTCACCTCTCACTTGCACGAGTCCATTTTATCTAAGTAGACTCTTGCAAGTGCTGTTTTGCTCACTGAAGGGGAAAAACAGCATCATGGGTTTTACTTTCAAAATAAAAGCTCTAGTTGTCATTAAATGTACATAGTGTTATGGTGGACTTTATGCAAAAACATACAATGCTTGTTAAATGATTATTTTCTTGCAGAGTTCCAAACATTTTCATTCCATTACCAACATGGTTACTTTCATTTTGTGCAGGTAAATAAAACAAGTTGACATTGCTTCATATGTAATACACAACTGAATTGAAAGATCATAGCTGGTCACTGCAAAATGATGTGTTGTCACCTCTATAAAGTTTTAGGCATTGCATGTTACAAATGACACTTTTTTCTTTTTCTTCATTTGCACAACATGCAATTCTTAATGATAATATTTCAGACTGGTTTACTTATAACTTTCTCTAAGTCTCATCAGACAATTAGCCCTTTCACAAGTTGCCACACATCTCCAGTCTTGCTGTCCATTAAGGGAGGCTACAATATAATTTTGGGATTGGTGTTAATATACTGGTAGAAGAATTAAAAAGCAATGGCAGAGAAGCAAAATCAAAATGTGGGTATTTTAAAAAAAATATCTCTTATAATCCTGTACTGACAGGTAAACCATAAAAAACCCCTTTCTTAGAGAGAAGCTGCGGAACATAAATTATGGGCTTCAGTTATATTTTGCATCTTTAAAATGCACAGAAATGTGAAGAGATTCTTTGACTACCAGAGTCACTGGCTTGTACAAGGACAAGTTATGATTTGACTGCCCCTGTGGCAGCAGTGGCCCTGACTGCCATGAACTCCAATTAGGCATGGATGCCTAATTGGGCAAGTTATCACCATTCAGACTCCAGAAGGAATTGAAGGTAGTTCTCTTGCTGAACCAAGTAGTAATCCATGTTTCCCTTTGTTGGAAGCAGTAAGTTTAGTTCTGATTTTTGATGAATTGTTCTGTGCAATTTCTGGCTAGAAACTCATCAGTGGGATCCAACATCTACATCAAGACAAGATACTACTCAGATGCTCAAAAAAGACAAAGAGCTTTGCACTAGCCCACGTTCAGGTCAACCCTATTTTTTATTAGGACCTGTAGTGACAGGACAAAGGATCAGGGTTTTAAACTAAAAGAGGGTAGATTTAGACTAGATGTAATAAAAAAAAAATTATAGTGAGGATGATGAAACACTGAAACAAGTTGTCCAGTGAGGTGGTAGATATGATCAGGTTGGACAGGGCTCTGAGCAACCTGATCTAGTTAAAGACATACCTGGTCATTGCAGAGGGGTTGGACTACATGACCTTTAGAAGTCCCTTCCAACTCCCAACATTCTATGATTCTATGATCCTACATTCATTTTGCTGGCATCTTGCTTAGAAGACGAATATCAGATTCACTAACAGAATTGCTTCAACATATTATTTATTATATATAGTGTCGGTGTCCAAAACAACAATGAATTATAGTACACCGTGACAGTAACAAATTAAATGTTTGAGCCATTGAATACCATTGTCCTCTATGCTTCACAAACACCAGCTCAATGGATGCCTTTCTTATGATCTCAGCTTCCAGGCATCATGAAGATGAGATTGAAGCAATAGTATATTATAGCATTTTGCTAAATTTGTGTCAAACTTTATACAAATTTAGATAATACATGAAGATCAATACAGCAAACTTCTGTTCCTCTACCTCTCTTTTATTTCTTTGTTTCCTGTATTATACAAATCCAGTCTTTCAGTGTTGCATGTTAAATTCTGTTTTCCCTCTCTTTTATATTTGTCACTCTATACTGGACCTTCTCCGTTTCTTGTATTTTCATTTTAAAAGGGCAATTACTGATGTTCTTGATTCAATCTTTGCCTATGATTCACTATAATGCTCCCAACTTTTTCTACTCCACTACTGCCTCACATCTGGTTCCATATTTCAGTATTTTTTATTTAGAGTGCCTGTATTAAAAGTTAACAAATTTACTTCACACCATTGCTCCAATGCATGAAAATAATTTTGACTGATGGTCATGTAGCCTTTCCCATATTAGTGTTAAAAACACACTATCTTCCATCAGTTAATTACAATACTGAATAGTACCAAACTTGGGGCAATTAATGTTATCTGTTTTACCATTTTGGCAGCAAAGCTTTTTAACTCCCTTCTGAGTGAGTTTTTGCTACAGGCTGTGTATTTGCTGTATAGACATTTCATCGGGGCAATATTTTCATACTTTATGAGATAACATTTAAGACAGTGTTGTGGTTTAAGGTTTGGGGAAGGGGAGGGACAGCTGGAGCGGCTATTCCACTCCCCTTCCTGCCACACTCTATATAAAGGACACAGGAATTTCCGCACACCCCCTCCTCGCTGGGATTGCTGCTGGCTCCGGACAGCTCTATGGCTGCTACAACTCCACGTGGCTCGGGAGAAATCCAGCAACATCTGAGGATTGGTGTTGTATATATTTGTATATATACCTTCCCTTGTTACCTCTGTATATTTCCCTTCCTTTCATATCCCTTTTGTTACTCCCTGTTAAAAGTTGTAATCTTGATTTTCCAACTTTGTGTGAGGCCTTTCTTCCTCCCCTGGGACGGAAGAGGGGAGAGGGAAGAGGGGTGAAACTAATTCTGCTCCGTGGGGGTTGCCCTGAGCCTTAAAAGGAGACAGACAGTGTCAAACGCTTTACTGCAATCTAGGTATATCACACCCACTGGGCCAATTACTCTGTCAGTGATATAAATTGTATTGACTTGATAGGATTTTTTTGTGACAAATTCATGTCTTCTGTTTCTTGACACTTTATTATACTTTAGGTCCTAGCAAATGGGATATTTAATAATTTGTTACAGCTTTCCAGTTATAAAATTAGACTGACGATTACCTTTGCACTATTCAAGTAAAAAAAATATTGTTGCCCTCTTCTAATTTTTTAAAACATTACTATGATTTTTAAAATGCATATTTAAGGCTCAGAGATTGCTTTCTTACTTCCTCTAAGGAGTCTTTAATTCTATATTTATTTAAAAATATCCCTTATTCTTTAGCTCCTTCTCC
Organism: Brachypteracias leptosomus; assembly: GCA_013401335.1. Classification (NCBI taxonomy): domain Eukaryota; kingdom Metazoa; phylum Chordata; class Aves; order Coraciiformes; family Brachypteraciidae; genus Brachypteracias; species Brachypteracias leptosomus. The sequence continues at coordinate 26,246 of VYZX01031647.1, forward strand.
TGACCTATTCTTACCGTATTTTAATTTTGCTCATTACTTGTTTTTCATAAATTTTAATGTATGTGTGAAGAATTACACTGCCTTAAAGTATATTTTCTCTATCTCTAGTTTTTCATTGAACTGATAGGGCTGTAACATATATATGCATATATGTACGAATAATGTACAAAATAAATCAAAACAGTGTGTAATGACATTTCAAAGCATAGAGTCACTATTATGTTATTGTGATTGTTAAGTCTTTACATTTCAATGGGCTTAGTACCTTCCTGAGTTTTAAGTATATTAAACATTAATGCAGAAAGAAAAGCAAAATAAAGTCATGCCATTGGATACCATATTGATTAAAAGCTTTGCTACCTGGTATATTTGGCATAAGGGATTTGGTTATGGGTAGATAATACCTACATTATCTTGCTTCTGTCCCAGAAGAGGTTATTTTGTCCTCTTATTTATTCAGCAGTAGATTAAAAAGATTAAGGGGATAAAACAGTTAGTGAAGACTTATAACAGGAGAGCTTTAATACTAGATATTTTGATAAGAGACTTGCAGTGTTAATTCATAGTAGTAATAAAGCCACGTACATAATGCTGATATAAATTAAAGCATATAACCAATAGAGATTGACTCCCTGATTGTACTGTGTGAAAGGAATTGAATACTACTTTTTTTAACCATGAATGGGTAGGTGAGTGAATGATGCCTTGTGTTCTGAAATTTAATATTTCATTTCCTAGACAACATCATTATCATTTTCTTAGATAATTAAAAAATTCTGCCCAGGCTGAGATTACCTCTGTGCTGTAGCACAATAATATTCCTATGCAATTCAGGACAAAAAATAATAACATTTGTATATATCTGCACCGTCTCACTTAACGGCTCAAGACCACGAATTTATTTCTTTACCTCCTTCAAAATACTGCTCCTCTTCTTTAACCGAGATCAATTTCATGCACTCTATGCAGCCACCTCAGAATAGGACCATACTTGTCTGTCAGTTGTTCACAAAACAAGACCATTACACTATGTATGTCATTTTTTCATTGTATATTTCTGCCTTTATAGAACTTTTCCTACTATCAACACAGAAATATTGTTCTATGGCTTGATAACCTCTACGATGAAACATGCCAAAGATTACTGTTTTGGATCAACTTTTCTCCAAGATGTTATCTTTGGAATTAAATTATCTTGTTCTGACAAGAAGAGAAGGTTAACAAGATTGTGAGTATGCAAGCATAGAACAAAATCCTAGCAGGTTTTCCTTTATCAGTACAATTACTCTGATTTTCAGTAATAAGGCTGGTAAACATATATTTTGTTTTTAATGTTCAGTCATTTAATGTTCCCTTGATGACCTCATGGGTAGGGTAGGTTTCCTGAAGGAAGGACTAGTGTGGTGCTGACTTAGTTCTTTCCGCACTATTGTCCCAGATATGGAGTAGAATGACAGAATCATAGAAAGGTTTAGGTTGGAAGGGACCTTTCAAGATCATCTAGTTCCAGCCGCCCTGCCACAGCAGGGACACCTTCCACTAGACCAGGCTGCCCAGGACCTCATCCAACCTAAAATTGCCTGTGAAATCAATCTTCAAAGTTTTAGTCCCTGAAGCCCCTCCAAATTGACAGACTCCAGCTAGACAAAGGCTGTATCTACCCAGAATGGTGATTCTAACAGAAAAATAAGTCTCTATCTGGATTTTTTTTCCCCCTGATATGTACATGAGAAATTTTCCTGAATAGCTTTATGCCACATAGGGAAAAGTTAGCTTCTCAAGAATTGTCTGGAAAAAACTTTGAAAACTGGTCTGGACAACTATTAAGGATAGAGGATCAGAGTTCTGGGTTTCTCTTTGAACTGAGCAAAACTGCACGAAAGGCTTGCTTCTATGATCAAGATATTCACCTTTGACTCCTAATTACATTTTTTGCCTTTCTCAAGCAGAAGGATGCTAAACTATATCCAAGGTGTAATTAAATTATTACTCTGTTAGAACTTCAACAGAAGACACAACTTTGAGCAGTAATGGAAAAACACTTGAAGTGAAATGAAATGCAGAGAACAAAATCAACTTCAGGTTAGAATTAATACTCTCTTCAACTGTACTTAAAATTATTTTGTACTGAGAAAGTCAACTTTTCTAAAAACACACAGCTGGATAAATAATCAAATCTATGTTAATATGTGGAATAAAATTATTACAAATGATGAGTAGCAAAGCCATAATAAGACATATTCCAGATTTCTGCCCCCCCTTAAATCACAAAGAGTACTTACTGGAAGCAAAAGAAAGCTCCATTCTACAGCATATTGACAGATCTCAGAGGCCACAAAGAAGGAAAGTCACACACTAGATTCTAAGAGGATTATAATGATGACGATGATGATAAGCAGTAAAATGATAATGGCTGCAAATTTGGAGGCTTTCCACCCACTCTTACTGTATATGTAAAAAGAAACATGGGCAGCTGGCATACCAGATGGTTTATATTTGTGACACTCAAAGCAGAAAAAGTTTGGACTAAAAAGTTCTGTTACCATTAGCAGCAGCTCAGAATCCAAACGATCATTCTTGCACTTTATCTATTGGACAGATTAATACTATGATTCATCAAAAACAAACTGAAAAAGTGGCATCTTTCTTTGCATTTTAATTACCTCATTTTAATTCTATTGTTTCCAGACACACAATTTTCTATAAGGGGAGAACAAAATTAACACACTGATTTTATGCTAGTAGGAATGGATTCTTCAATGAAAAAGATCATAATTGTTGTGTGATTTTCAAGGATTCAAGAATGGGATCCCACTAAAGCTTTCCTTAGAAGTAATGGAGAAAAGGAAGCTTTTTGAAAAGAGAGCTGCTCCATTTCAGATGTCTGCTTTAGGATGAGAATAACTGCAACTTAGAAATGTTCCTTACTTTCACTTCAAAGGTATCTTTTAGAGTGACTAGCTCTGTGTTGTAGGCATCTACATTTTGTAAGATGAAATCCATCCAAAGGGACTACAAACCACAGCAGAAAATGTCTTCATAGCTGTTTTCTTATTAATATATTGTATTCTTTAATAAAAGTTCAAAGGAGGATAGGATAACCTGTCATGGGTACTCATTAGCTCAGTGCTGATGGTTATATACATTTTTTTTGACAGATCTATGATTCTAAAATGAAAGCCAATGTTTTAATAACATGTAAGAGGAAAGCAGTTTAAAATTTTATTAAAATTAATACTTGCTAAACCCATAACTTAGGGCCTATCATAGGCTACAGCTAGAATACTACATGACAAAGTTAAAGTTATTTATTATATTAACTTCTTGAATAACTTAGAAGAAAAGAAAAAATAAGAGATATCAAGATTGGAGAGAGGGGAGCAAAGATAGAACTAAATACAACTACTAAATGTTGCTAAATGTGCATGCCATATTTATATGCACTTAAATTTTCATCATCCTAATGCCTGTGTTTGAAGAATTCTTCTTAGCTTGTGAAAATTAAAAATAATATTAACTTTTATTGAAAGAGAAGAGATGAGAAGGAAGAAAAATTAAAAATACAGTACTGATAGTATGTATAGTAAAAGGTGTGTGAATAACGAATGTGAATAAGAGGAGTTAATTTTCTAACTTTTTGAAACCTTTGTAAAAAAGGCTAATCCATTACAATTTCAGAAATCAGAGAAACCGGTTTTCAATGTGCTTGAAAAGGATTCAGGCAAGCTGTTACATGTCATTTCTCCTAGAGCTGGTAAGGACCACTCTCCCTTTTTCAAAACACTGAGTGTGTGTTTTATTTAACTGGGGTTTGATTTGTCACATACCTCCACATTTTCTTTGAAAACTGCTTTCTGTAATGCCTTGCCTGTTACGTTAGTATCTACCACCACATATTTTTTTATCACATGTCTCTGTTTAGAAAGAACTTGATTTTGGCTATTACATATGGTTTAATGTAATATTTCAGAAGTGAAAACTATAGGAATTCTGAACAGAAGAATATTTTTAATTACTTCTGAAAATGAAGAGAACAACTAATTCTTATCTGGTAGACAACAGACTTTATATAACTGCTGAAACTTCTGTCTTAGAGATTAGGGTAATTGGACAGACTTGCTTTCTACTCTTCTACAAGCATTTATTGAGATGCAAACTCCTTCAGGAGTCTGATTTTGTGTTAGTGTGTGCCTTTATTAACTGAAAAAAAGTCAAATAACTTGATGCATGGCTGGATGTATTTTGAACCCTGGATATATGCTGAGTTATGAAAATGTTATGGTAACCTGAGATAAAATGTCTTTGCAGTGTTTCATGGGTTTTGGTGGGGATTTTAGTTGTTGCTTGTTTTTTTTTCAGAACATGGTGTGCTGGAAAATCCTTTCTCAAATGTTGCCAAGCCTAGAATACTTACCACATACCCTAGTATATAAAATTTGAGAGTTGCACTGAAAACTTCATAGATTTTAAAGAAATTTTTGAACAGAATGGAATTTTGACATTTAACTAAAAACAAGATGAGTGTAATGTAGATAGCAAGAAACATATAAAAATATAAAACCTACTGAAGTCTATGATTTACCCTTAGCCATCTATATGCAGCAGCTGAAGAAACATAGTTGTAATCATTAGGAGTAAGTTTTTCCTAAAGACACACCAGCTTTATGTGTAGAAAGGATAAGCAGTGCTTTTATTTGATCTATGGCTTTGATCTATTTTTGTGCTTGTTTTCTCAGCAGGGTTCCTAGATTTACTCATTTTGAGTGTCATCCACTCCAGGTTGTTACTCACTCTGGTATTTGCCATTGCCATCTTCTTGTTAACTTCCACATTCAATCAGATCAACAGTTACCTGTCTAGGATGCTGTCAGCCTGACCCATGACAATGAAGTGAATTTCTTTCACTTATTCTGTGGGAAAAGCTTTATGCAGGGCCAACTAAATAAATTGTGAATGACATAAAATACAATTCTCCCATGACATTCCAAATTCTCTCCTGTTAAATAGCTAGCTGACTAGGCAGCACTTGTCATTGTCTTTAAGTAAAGCTAGGATCCCTAATTAAATTCACTGAGCTATTTTTGTGGGTGCATGAATATTAGTAGTAGAGAGTGCAGCAGACTATGGTGAAGTGAAAAGAAATTTTGGTATTGCTTTAAGAGGAATTTATATAATTTTGTTTTCTTCCATGGTTTTTGAACAGCATTAGATAATTAAATTTGTTTATATGCTCAGCCCACTGGAATCAAAGGAGCTATTCTACTAAGCTGTTTGATTCAAGAAAGACCTATACAATCTATGCTTTTGGGGAATTATGCTTGAACATTTAAAGCTCATATTGATTCCAGAATAGAAATTCAATTAGCTGTATTGCATATGAGGATATTTCATTTCTTTGGAAGTAAAAGAAAATACACAAATTGAACATGTAAAGACATTCAGGGAATAATCCAATAAATCCATTAAACTGGTAATGACATAATGTCCAGTAATGCATAGGCATATCATAACACATCACACTCAGAGTCCCATACTCATAAAAGAATAAACTTGCAGATTATTTGTATAAAGAAACTTGACTTTTAGCTGTAATGACTGAATAATGTTAGTCATGTTACACTTACTTCCTAGCTTTGTGTGGTGTCTGTAACTCTTAGGCAATTCCTGTGATTCTTACCTGCCAAACATTGCTTTCCTTGCTACTTAGTCCTTTCTGTCTCAGTGCCAAACACTAACTTACTGCTATTACCTTAGCAGCATCTCTAGTTGTCTTCCTTAATCTTTTTATTCTCCAACTCTTCCTTCATACTACAAACATATTTCCTGACACTTTCTGACTTCCACTCTAACTGTATATCACTACATGGCCAAGCATCCAACTGAGGACACACATAACTCTTTATTTTTATCTACTAATTCCTTTCTCCATGTTTTGCTTTTTTCTGTTCATACACTTTATCAAGTGATTATCATCTGCTTGCTACAGCAGCAGAATTCAGCTGGTTTTGAAATAAGAGAGAAGCCTCCACTCTTCTAGGTAGAAGAGTTGTGAAATCTGTATTTCAATAGCCAGTGAATTTTCTTTACATCTAATAAGTTTCTCTCTTCTGTAAACTATCAGGTACTATGTACCTGATAGGATTCAGTAAATTTGAAGATGACATGAAATTAAGTGGGAGTGTTGATCTACTTGAGGGTATGAAGGCTCTCTAAAGGGATCTGGACAGGCTGGATTGATGGGCTGAGGCCAATTGTATGAGGTTTGTATGAGGTTCAGCAAAGCCAACTGCTGCATCCTGCACTTTGGTCACAACAACCCCATGCAATGCTACAGGCTTGGCGAGGTGTGACTGGAAAGCTGTCTGGCGGACCTGGGGGTATGAAGTGCGGGGGCCTGGGCTGTGGGAACCCTCTCAAGGACATCCTGTGTGCTGTTGCTGAGGTTGTGAGAAAATGAAGTGAGCAGAAAGAGACAAGATGGGACCAGCTTGAGCAGAAAGCATTTGAGAGTAAGAAAGTGTCAGTGAGCAGAGTTAAAGAGACAAAGAAATGAAAGTGATTAAAGTAGTAAAGAGCATTTGTGAGTAGAAAGTGAGCAGAAAGAAACGAGTAGAAATGGGTAGAAGTGTTTGTGTGTAAAAGATGAATGTGAAGAATCCCAATTTACATGTAATAAAATATTGTGAATTTAATGCACTTGTGTGAAGAAGATAGTTATGGAAATATGATGGCTGAAAGTGCCTGTGAGAAGAATATCCAAAAGGTTCTCCAGACCCTGGCTTGAATAGTGGGGCAATGCCTGTAACTTGGGTCTGGATGTTCCGGGTCTCTGGTCTGGATAATGCTGTTTCTCTGGACTCTTAAGACCAGGAGTTGGTAGGGTAATACTGCCCGTAAAGTTTTCCAAATCCTTGGCCTGGATGATGGTAGGGTAATTATCACCCCAAAGGTAGGACAATGAATGATGTGAGTGAGGAATTGCCCAAAAAGGGATCTGGCTGATGGCAGTTCTCTGGACCCTAGCCTGAATGGTGGTAGGACACTAATTGCCTGTAAAGTTCTCCAAATCCTTGGGTCTGTATGATGGCAGCTCTCCAGATCCTAGCCTGGATTTTGGTGGGGTGATTATGTCCAAAAAATTCTCCAAATGCCTGGTCTGACTGAAGATACTGCTGCAGCCTGGGTTCAAGAAATTGCCCGAAAAGATCTCTGAATCCTGGGCCTGAATGCCTGGTCTGGTCCAAATCCTTGGCTTGGATGATGGTAGGGCAATTGATGATGTATGAAAACATTTTGTGATAAGGTTTAACGGTGATGAGAAGCACTTGTGTGAAAAAGACTGGTAATGAAGATAAACATAAAGGACTTGGGGACAGTGATGAGCAGAACCCATTTTGGCAAAGAGAATAGAAAATGGATGGTGTGGATGCTCTGCTGGAAGAAGGTCTTCAAGTATTCAAAATAAGGAAGATGAAGTTTCAACAATGATGCTCTTCTGGATGGTAAAGAGATAATGCTGCAGAACTTCACCATGTAATGATAAGCCTTGGGGAGAAGCTATCAGATGAAGTGGATAGAATGCGCTAAACTACGAAGAGTGTATGTAAGTGGTAATAGTGAAATGAAGATTGTATAAAATGTGAAATTTCTTGTTGCTGATTGTATGTATAGTCTGTTTGTAAATGAAATTTCTTGTTCCTTCACTGTTTAAAGAATTTATATGCATAGTAATTGGAAAACTATGCCTTTGTGCTTGCAGTAATATGGAGGTTGTGAATCATCCATAGGTCAGGAGGCCAAATGAAGTGCTGGGGCTTGGGCTGTGGGCTCTGAGTTGGAATTGACCCATGAATGAGTCACAACTCAGCAACATGTTTTGTTCCCCAAGTGGTTCCCTAAGGCCCCAGAGGGAAAACATGGCCCTCCGGTGGGGTGTGCGTGCGCTCTCTCTCTCTCTCTCTCTGGTGTGTTCCCCCTTGGCTGATTCATGACAGAGAAGATGAAGAATAAAAGATGAAGGGATGTTGTTGAGTTTGGCGTTGGCCTGAGGAAGAAGAGAGATAGCATCACAGGGTATTGGTGGACAGCTGGCTGAACATGAGTCAGCAGTGTGCCCAAATGGCCAAGAAGGCTAACAGGATCCTGGCCTGTATCAGAAATAGTGTGACCAGCAGGAGTAGGGAGGTAATTGTCCCCCTGTACTCAGCACTCGTGAGACTGTGCCTTGAGTACTGTGTCCAGATTTGGGCACCACAGTATAGGAAGGACATTGAGGTGCTGGAGAGGGTGCAGAGAAGGGTGACAAAACTGATGAGAGATCTGGAGAATATGTTATGAGAGGAGTGCCTGAGGAAGCTGGGATTGTTTAGCTTGGAGGAGAGGAGGCTTAGAGGAGACCTCATTGCTCTCTACAACTACCTAAAAGGAGATTGTAGTGAGGCTGGTGTTNACTACCTAAAAGGAGATTGTAGTGAGGCTGGTGTTGATCTCTTCTCCCAAATTACTAATGACAGGACAAGAGTTAACAGCCTCAAGTTGTGCCAAAGGAGGTTTAGATTGGATATTAGGAAGAAGTTCTCTACTGAAAGAGTGGTTAGACACTAGAACAGGCTGCCCAGGGAGGTGGTGGAATCACCATTTCTGGAGGCGTTTAAAAAACAAGTAGATGTTGTGACTGTAGACCTGATCTAGGGGTCAGGGAGATGTTGGACAAAGGTTGGACTTGATGATCCTAGAGGTCTTTTTTAACCTGAATGATTCTATGATAGATACAACTGTATGTTGTTAAGGTTGTGTCTTGTGTGCTCCATATGACGGATAAGCAGAGAATCTTTTGGCTTGGGTGACTACCATTTAAACAGAATGAATGAGATGACAAGGTAAAGCTAACTTTCTTCACATTTATAACCAGAACACCTAACAGCAGGAGGGAGAAAAAGAAAAACAAACAAAAACCATTGAGAGAAAGTATAAGTATTGCCCTTCAAAGTTTATGCAGAAAACTCCTTACAAGTCTTGAGATTTGTAGTGGTTAAGTGATTTGATTTCTCTGAAATTCCTTAACTGTAACAATAACTTCAAAAGACACAAGTTAACGTTGAAGGATGTGTGTGAGAGAGAAGCAGAAAATCAACATGCTTCAGTGGCTATCTCTAGCATTATATATTTATTGGCAGTTATGTTTGGATTAGGTGCACACTTCTGAAGTGAACTTTCTAACTGTCTGTCCCTGTGTATTACAGTTTGGTTTTGATTAAACTAAGCTGGAACAGTGTTGTGGTTTAAGGTT
>VYZX01031648.1:525-15481 GCA_013401335.1 Brachypteracias leptosomus
CAGCTTCCTCCCCATCCATCTGGAAGACTAGCAGCGGGTAATAGTCCGCCGGGTGCACCAGGTTGGGGAGTGCCCTGGTGATATCCCTGATCCGGGCTCCAGGCAGACTGCAGACTTCCCTACGATGAGGGTCAGCTCTGCATATCTGGCCCTCTGTTCCTTTCAGAAGGGAACTGCCCACTACAATTACCCTTCTTTCTTTCTTATCAGAGGCAGTCCTGAGGCGTGGAGTCGGCTGCCTCTTCCTGCATGATCGCGTAGGCGGGCCCTGCACCACATCATCACTTACCTCTTCTTCAAGATCCAGGGCCTCAAACCTATTACAGAGGGGGACCTGGGGAAGCAAAGCAGGTAGGGAGGGGGGTTGCCCGTGACGCCGGGCTGGCACTCGCTTCCAACCCTCGTCATCTTTTTGGTCCCCTACCCCTCCCAACAGCGACAGGGCAGGGGCTGTCTCAGGTCTTCCCCCTATGATGTATTTGTTTCACTAGATATCTAAAGAAAGAAATGGAGGTATTGATGCTTCAAAGAGCAGCTTACATACCTTCCTGGTAAGAAAGGCTTGAGAGCCCATAATTCTGCTCAGTATAGAGAGAGGTTGAGACAGGTTCCACTGCCAGTATAGGAGAGGTGTGGCTTACTGAGTTTAGAATGCCATCTGTAATTAAGGATAATGAAAGTTAAACACTATATTATTTTCAACAAAAACATCAACAAAACCCTAATCATTTTTCAGTTTACAGCAAATAATGGACTTCATAAAGAAATAGTTTGTGAAAGTCTCCCATACAATACTTCAAACTGCTTCCTAAATTAACAAAACACTACTAGATAAATCACTGTTTCACTATTTCTATTTACTTCTCATTTTCCAAATGACTGCTGCACCATTTGTGCCATTGTACCAGACATTTCATTAAAATCTACATGAAATGAATTGCTTACTTCAAGCTCCGTAAACAGAGATAGAAATAAATCAGTGCTTACCATAGAAAAAACAAAATTGAAGATAAATTACTTCTAATAGAAAGTTAGAAACAAACACTGTAAGACACTTTAATAACATTTTAAAATAAATATATATTTACAGCAATTTCAATATGCATTCTTTGTCAGAAACTCTTGACTTCTGGACTTGCCCTGTGGACTGAACTTTATTTTATTTAAGACTAAAGTTTTCTAAGTATATAGCATTAAAACCTGTTTGCTTATATAAGCAACATGAAACTGTATACATATATCTCACCACTAGCCCATTGTGCAACACAGTACACGGCACCCGTGATCTACTAAAAAAAATTAATAGTCTATCAAAAAACAAGTAATATCTACTTTTATGTGGCTACTGCAACTAGATACACCTGTGAACAAAAGAGGATTTTGCACATGTGTGGTGTTTTTTTACAAAAATAGTAACACTTCAGTGTAAGCTAAATGGTAGCACCTGCACACACAAAAAAGGAAGAATACATATAGAAGGACTTACTTTGCAATAATAAAGTTATTTATAAAAATATTGCTATGTGTTATTTCTCACTCTAGGGTACAATACAGTGCCAAGAAAAATGACCAGTTTATAATTAAGATTGAGACAAATGTTGGTATGTACATCACATTCCCAATCTCTCAATGTACAACTACGTACAATGAAAATGTCAACAAGATTAATGACTTGCTTCTCTATTTAAATTTGCAATGACAAACATTGGTAATAGGCATAAAGATACATTCATTTTGATCAGATTCATGAAATTTTAAGGATGTCAAACATTAATTCAAATGCAGAGTACAGTACTTTGGATTATATCTTCTAGTATGCCAGTTATATGCCCCAAATAAACTTCTTAACTTTTGAATTTGTCATCCATGGATTTTAAGAAAATTTGCAAAAGCCCATGTTATTTTAATCATATATTAATGGATCAGAAGTGTAGAATAAAGAGAAATGCAGTGACCAGAAAATGTGAAAGTATAAAAGGAGGTCACCCATAAACACTTCTGAAAAGTAAATTTTCTTCTGGCTTCCCAATATGCGCATAATGCTAATGCAGGCCATATCTAAACAATGCAACAAACAAATTCCACGTTATTTTTTGTTGCTGTGCCTCTGCCATTAAGAACCTGCAAAGACCATGCTATAACTCCCAACTGGCCCCAGTGCTAGAGACTTTGCTCACGTGACAAGCTGGATGACAGAAAAAATGTATGACCAGGTTTTGCTCCAACATGCAATTGATACATTTCTAAAGATATCGACCCGGAGAGCTTTTGGGCCCCAAAGTTTAGTCACAGCTTCAGAATCCCTTCAATAAAAAACTAAAAGTAAATGACTTCTGACTACGGAAGTTAGAATTCAACTTAGTCCACTATATAGATCACCTCTGACATTTAGCCTTCAGACACTACTTGCTTCCAACAATGCGATCCCACATATGCTGAACCAACAGTATCATATAAAGATAGTTGTCTATGTAATGAAAAGATGAGACATTCCTAGATCTTACATTGCTACAATAATTGGTAAATTGGCAATAAAACCCCAATAATCCTGACTCAACTTCAGTGTATGTAGATAGAATCCAGAAGTGATAAAGTTACGTAAATAGAATTTTACAAATGAGTAAGGGTGAGATTCAGACCAAAGATTAAGACACTTAAAATTGTTATGTACATATAAGACAGCTGTATAATATCTGTAAGTGAACTAAATCTAATCAATCCAGCTAACCATATACAGATATCTGCATCAGGAGAACAGCTCTCCAGATCACACAGAGTAGCACTGACAGATTATGCATATATACACTTGAATACATATCTTGTGTGCAACCTTAAAGAGACATCAAGACCTAGGTGACAATTAGTACAGACTGTGACCTTTAAATGACGTTTGAAAACCTGTGGTTTACAATCTCAAATTACTTTGTTTTTTTTTTCATACTTCTTAATATGTGTGCTTAGATGCAGATACAAAAAAGGTTATATTAAGGGAGATAATATGATGAAAATTGACAGAGCTCATGATTTCAGATGAGGTAGTAGCTGAGTAGTCCATTTTATTATTACAATGCTCCTTAGGTTCTACATCTGGTCCACCTCTCTATTCTCACTGCTTGCTGCATATTGAGCTGGCTTTTATTTCTTTACAGCTACTAATGATTTGAAATTTTTACAAGACTGAATTATCATCTCTGAAGTGGCTAAACCAGGCTACTGAGAAAGAGTGTTCTTAGAAGAATTAGAAGCGGATCGTTTCATTGCCCACAAAATGACTAATCAGAACGCACAGATACTAACCAGTGGAAAATGTTGGAACTCTAAATGTCCAGCCCGTTTCACTCATCATCACATGAGGGTGCATTCTTGAGTCTTCTCGAAGATCCCACACCAACAATGAACCATCTATTGTTCCAGCAAAAACTAATGTTGTTTTATTGGGACTAAAGCAGCAACACATCACCTGTTAAGCAGTAAAAATGTGCATGGTTGATACTGTGATAAAGGCCAATGATTTCGCAAACCTGAAAAACGTTTATTCTTCCTAAGCATGTAAATACAGAAAAGACAGATTACAGGTGTTTGTGGCAGAAAGACATTTTATTTAAAAAGGAAAGAGGATACAAGACTTTCAGGAAGCTTTCCCTTTTCAAGACAACTGTGAAATCTCTCTCCTTTGCCACAAAGCTGAAGGGGGTGATTCAACTGCATGACAGTCCTGACAAAATCTGAACCAGTTGTTTTACTTCTGTTCACTCTTCAACCATGAAATTGAATGAAAATTAAAGAACAAAACAAAACCCCATGATCATCACTACATTCTAGAACTGGAGCACAAAATGGAATGAGAATAGTGTTTTCCTCACTAGCTCAAACATGTTTCTCAAGAGACATGTATCTTGCAGCAAGACAAGAAAACAAAATACACATAGAAAAGCCATTTGTTCCATGGGCAAACAAACAATGTTATTAAAACATACCTCTGAGTCACATATTAAAACTTTCTGAGGACTGGAGGGCTGCCAGATGTTCCAAACGCATATGATGCTTTTTCTGTTCAGTAAACTAACACCTGCCTTTTCAGGTAATCCATGAACAGAAAGTAGTGTCTGCCTCTGCACTTGAGACACATATAGGCAGGATATTTTTCGGTCTAAATGATTAAAAAGAAAATCCAGAAAGAGAAGCAATAAATAAAAAAGTAAACTCACTGCAAATGAAAAAGCGTATTTAGCCGCTATAGCAACAACCAAAGGAGCTAAGATGTAACTATGAAGAATATTTCTATTAACAGTGGATTGCTTTTGACACTATACAAGAAAAAAGGAGGGACTAGAGAAGGAATAAAAGAAAATTGGAAGCAGAAAGCAGAAAGGAAGAGAGCCAGGAAGTTAATAGAATAATTATACTGGGCATAAGCAAGCCAATCTGACCTGATATCAGGATATATGCTGAAAATTAAGCTAAGTCTTAAACAGGAAACAGCACAGACCAGGCTTTTTCTAGTTCATCTTGCATTCATGTTAGACTAAGTATGGTTTTGTGCTAAGATAGATCTTCCTAACAATTACAGATGCTTTATTTTTCATTCTTCTTTTCATCTGAACATCTACAGTTTATATCAGGAAGATACAACTGCAGTTCAGATATATCAGCCTATATTCTTTCTTGCTTTATTTGCAACTTTGGCCCTACTATCAGCATAAAGAGCCTAAATGAAATTCCACTCCTTGGGATGGCCCTTCAGCAACAGGGGCAAGAGATCACATCCAGGACACCCCTATATCATGCTAATCACTGGCTATATTTCTGGTTTCACAGCAGCCAGGATGCTCTGATGTTCCCTATGTGAAACCATTCTGCACAGAGTTAAAGCAAGATTAGTGCAATTAAAAGTGGGCTTTACATCATCTGTATATCCTGATATGTGCTGTTTGCACTTCAGTCATGACAAAGTGCTTGTGTAAGGAAGAAAAGTTCACAGTGTATACTAAAAAGTGTAGAATAAAGTTCCCTTACCATGGAGGAATGGCTGGTTAGTATTTAACTGGAAACTGCTATCACTAATAGACAGACCGGTTTGTCGAGATAGTTTCCACATGGGTTGTGTTGCAACTTGATCTTCCTCTAGCAAAACAGCAATCACCTTTCAAAAATAATTACATTTATAGAAATAAAAGGTTCACCTTATCTTTCAGTTTTGCTATTTGTAGCTTTCTAAAGTATATGGATTAATTTAATAAACTTTTATCAAGTCTCTTATTAATTTTATATCTTTGCAAATACAGCTTTACGGACATAAATGTTGCACAGCTCTGGTTCTGTTCCTTTGCAGAGAGATAAATCTCACTGATAATGAGTATTATTTAAGTAATTTATTTAAATTAGTCAGAACAAGTACTGTAAGTGATCTATCACACTGTATATTTATGCACACAACTCATAAGGGATATTAAGTATGTAAGAGTACCTGACAAGCAGACCGGAGGAAATTTGCTAATCTTTGTGAATCAATTTTAGGTGTTAGAGCTCCATTCACTGACACATCCTGGCTGTTTATGGGACCTGAGAATAAAACAAAACCAAACTTAAAGCTCAAAAAAAAGAGTCAATTAAGAAAACCATAAGAACAATGTCATTTTTAGCAAGAGGAGAGTGGGAGGAATCAGCTTCTCTTCAGCAGAAATAACAGTACTGAAGAACAAGATCTGTTGGGGAATCAATCGTATCTGCTGCCAACAGAAACAGCGATCCAGAAAGAAGAAACTATTTCTGCCATTTACTCTCCACCCCCTCCACTGCCTAGAGCAGTTTGCCATCAGTGCAGCCTGTCACATTACAAATTCTGACAATTAAAGGGTACAAAAGAGAAAGTTTACAAGCATACATTTGTAAATGAGTAAAATTAAAATGTTCTTCACCTCCAGATACCAGGGCACTTTCTCCTGGATGCTGTGTCCATTTCTCCAGCATCTCAACTTCCTCAGTCTGAATGTCTCTCTCAAGATTGTCCTCATTACACTGAACATATGCCTAAAGTAGAAAGATAAAGTGATCAATATATGGGTGACAGCAGCACATAACTGAATAGCATTTAAACAGTCATTTTAAAACTGATGTGCTCAACCCCTCCTGCTTGTAAATTCAGACCTAAGCACACTGACACAGTATCACTATTTTGTGTGTGCACATTTTACCACATTTCACAGAGAAGTGCTAGACCTACTGCAAAAACACAGAATGTCTTACATGATGCATAAATACTAAATCCTTTCCTTTAGAAAATGGGGAAACAACATAAGAGACTCCTAACACAGAAAAGAAATTGTCTGTTTGACCAAAACATTTTGATATCATTGCTTTATGGTAATAAAGGCTTAGAGGTGAAAATTATTATATTGTTACTTTAATGCCCTATTAGCTTTAGTAACTTTCTTTTGTAACGGAAATTATTTTCCAGAACAAGAACCAGCAGTTTCAGGAAATAAACATTGCTGCATATTTGTCACCCACCTGTTTAGTGTTCATTTTACCAAAATTCCTGATATACATGTCGTACTCATTTACAGGAGGCAAATCCAATAAGGAAAAACTAATTGAGAAGTCCAAATCAATTAGTGGGAGAAGTTCTGAACTCCGTTTTCTTTAGAAGGAATTACAAGAGAGAAACACAAAAATGATTAAGACCAAGTATTAGGCATTCCAAAAGAAAAATAACCTGATTTTGCACAGTACCAGAGATCTAACAATCCATTTAGCTACCCAAATCAAAGCTGCATCAAAACTGACAGATAAAAATATATCAATAGAAGTACATATAATATTGTTACGAGTTCTCATTTAATGTTATGCTGAGATAATTATCATATTTGAAAATGTAATACTGATTGCAAATGGTAAACTTATGTGGTTTATTGTTAAACTCAAACTGTCAAAGCCTAGCATGATCATCTTGCCTAAATGTTCAAAAGATGTTCTGTAAGGTAACAGATGAATATCTCCTTCCTATAGAGAGGATGCTGGCTAACTCTCCTAAAAATATTTTATTAACTTACATCACCTATATGAATACATGCTTTATAAAGACCACCTATAATGTCATGGTTTTGTTAGACTTACACAAATGTATTTTGAATGACCTCCATTGGTAATAGACTGCCTGAATTTGTACCTCTTTACATCACTATGGAAAGAAATACCAGCAATCCTAAAATGTATTTTTAATATATACATGAAATGAATTTATTGCTGATTCAAAACCCGTGGACATGAATACTGACCTCTTCCCTAAAAAGTAGGCCTCCAAAAACCTAACTGGACTATTGGACTCAGTCTAAATTCTATGAAAATGAGTACTCAAGATTGAGGTAGACTATGTGCTTTTCCACTTGTATTTTTTGTTTTTAATAAGATTAGCACATTGTAGAGCATTTGAGATACTTGAACCTCTTTGTCCTATGAAATACCAAATCTTTCCATCTTCCTAAATTTCCTTGCTGGAATGATTAAAAAAAACCCCACCAACTCAACTGCCTTATCCAACTTCCCCTAAACCTTTTACTTTCTGCCTACCTCAATTCTTAATTTTTTTCATCTTTGCTCACAAATAAAACTGTATTTTTATTCTTAACTGGAAAACAAGTCTATCTTCATGTAGTGCATCTTACTCTGAGAAGTAAAAAACATTTATGTGATAATAGAACATTTCTGTGCTATTACTTATTATCAATTACTCCACTTGTATGGATGTGTGGATAATGAAAAGACGGGCAATTTACACAATTATCTATCTACTTTAATGTCATAAAACTGTTAAGATATTTTAAGAGTTAAGTGCTTAAATTACATACAGATATCTGTTTACAAGTTAACTCCACACTCTTGAAAATGAGAAAATTTTTGTAGGCTCCCTTTCTCTCTCTTTCACTTTCAAGTTTCTTTTAATATTCTTAATACAAATACAACCCAGATACAATTATGAATCTGTAGCAATTCAATACCTAAACAATCTTACAGATGCAGATTCTAGTTGTGGCTTCTTTTCAGTAAGTTAGTCTTTGGAAATGGAAAAGACTAGAGCAACATGAGCTGGAGGATTTCCTCCAATATAAGCCCAGATTTTTCTTCACACATAAGGACAATTTTTGTATCTTCTTTTTACTACTTGATGACAACTACTGCATTTCCTTACCCAAATTTTATTTTTACTTCTACTTCCTAATACATCACCTCTTCACAAACACTGTGGGCACAGATTGCTGAGATCTAATTCAAATGTATGAAAGTTGTTTCCTAGTTACAAATCTTAATGATATATGCAGACGAATCCTTAAAATAAACTAACAAGCCTCATTTTAATACTTACAACTCCAAAGTGTCACAGCTTATTTATGGGATGCGTTCAGTCTATGCGCTGGTAGTGACATATTATCATACCATTCAATTCCACAACCCCTTTCTCTTTCCATGAAAATGCTAGTTATCTTCACAGGCTATATACATTGTTAGCTTGTAAACAAAGTCTTATACACAGTCATAATCAGTCATAGTACATCATCAGTAGAGGCTGACAAACACTTCAGAAGGAAATTCTTCAGAGATGCCTTCCTGAATTTCCTGATCTGTCTCCAATGTCTAGAGAGGAAGCTTAGACAATGAACTTGCATAAAATTTGGGAATTTAATGTAGGCAAGGTGAATAAGCCTAGGCAATAAAATCTCCACTATGTGAAGATCAGCCACTGGTGTGCAGACACAAAGCAATGGAATCTAGTATTATCAATAAAATTTGATATTCTTGCTTTATGCATCCAATTGATGTAACAGAAAATTGGAGATATATACAGTGCTTCAAACAAATCTGGAGCTANAAATCAGTATCTAATTAAGTAACTGAAGAATCATATGAAGAAATTACAAGCCTGGCAACTCTTTCTGTAATAAAATGATACAGATAAACAGATATATACATAAATTTTGTTATAAAATGATATGTAGCAAAGTCTGTAGATTATATTTACTTAAGAACTAATTACTGTTAGCCTGCAAAATAATACTTGACTCTAAAAGCCTCAAGTTTATAATAATGTCACATATTTCATACATAATGAAGAAAAGTACATCTCACACAAAATTGCCATTTTGTGTAGATTATTTAAAATACACTTACTTCTGTTTACTAGCCAGACTTCGGCTACTTTGTCGTTGGTTTGCCATTTGAAAATCCATGAATATTCCACAAAAAGAGCTTCTGACAGAAGCGTATTGCCTTTCTGTGATATTACAAAACATTGTAAGCGTTATAATTCACACTTTACAGTGCATTAAAATGTAAAGCAGTAAGTCTAAAAAGCAACAGATTTATTATGACACGGCTACTAAAAGCTTGCACATTACACATGCTCTAGCACAGTTATCAGTACAATAAGCTTCTTAACCTCAGTAATGGGCCAGCATTTTTCCCTTATTACGGTCCTTTACTGATCTACTCAAAATGACTGATCACTGTAACCTTAATTTTAGAAGACTATGATGCAGAAAGCAGGTTCCTTATTCCCCTGTGCATAGTAAATTGCTCTATGACCAATTCTAAAAAACATACCAAATTCCAGGCAGGACCAATGGTGTTTCACTTCCTCTGAGGATGACTGCCTTTTTAGATAATACTTGTAAAATGCTTTTAAACTTCTAGAAGTCATTATCAGAATCATTAATAACCATTTTAACCAAATGAGATCAAAACTTCATCAAAAAGAGAGTGTTATGTAACTACAATAAAGCACTAAGTGCTACAATTCAAAATTTAAAAATCTGAGTCTATCTTAGAATTCCATACTGCTCATAAGATCTATAGCATTAATGGAATTCTTTTGATGAATCCATATTATTAGAAAGATAATAATAAATGTATAAATCTTCTGCAAGAAGAAATGCATATTATAGTATACTGGTTCTGACCTGCAATGACTACTTAATTGAAAAATCTCTTGATCCTGTAAAGACTTACAGAAGCTCCATACTGTTCAGCTATGACTGTACTAACTTTGTACAAACCAGAGTAAAAAGCTATATAGGATTCTTTTGCACAACAATTCCATACTGCTGTTCACATGAGTGGAGAGTGAAAATGGAAAGCATAGCTCTAAGTTAGCAAGACAAGTAGATCTGGCACTCACGGGTATCAGACCAGCTGAATACAAGACAATAATTCCATAGCCACATTTCAGAAAAAAATCCCTGCATTTTAGAAGTGATGCAAAACTGTATTTAAGTAGTATCTGTATTTCTCTCGCCCTCCCACCCAGAGCAGTGGCTTCAACTTTGTTTAAAAGGCAAATTAATGCCACCGGAAGCCCCAAACTGTTCTAGCACTCCTCCAGTTTTCAAAATCCAGACTCTCATATCCTCCTCTTACCCAAAATAAGACAAATTAAATGTCAGTCTGTAAAATTTTGTACTTCACATTTTAAATGATTAGTAATTCCTCTGAATCATTCTTTAGCAACGTGAAAGTTGCAGCACTTACCCACAAACCTAAGTGATTCACCAGAGGACCAGATTTCTGCTCTAGGCAGGAGTAAACAGGCTGCTTTTTCTAGAAGTCTAAGTTGTGAGTGTTACTCATACATTTAATTAAAAAAGATGTATTTAGTCACATACCCGTGATTGGCTCTTTTTTTTCATTTTCAATTTTCTTTGGCAGTGAAGTACAAATTCTATCATTTTCTGCACTAATTGCTCTTTGAATTTCTTCAATTTCTGATGTTCTAGAGAACTGAATGTCTCTTGGATTTTCTTGTGCATCTTTTTCTTCATCACTTTTGTCTTGATCATCAAAATCATCTTCATAATCCTTTAAAAGTAACAGGACTTTCAATAACTAATAAACATGGATTATTGATGCGTTTTTCAAGATATTTTTAAGAAACTGCAAAATGCTGTCAAAAATAAAATTCTCATACAGATGGCTACAAATCCCCTGACTGAAAGGCATTTTAAACTGTTTGATAGAAAGAAAATGGTGTGTCTTGATTGTGCTATAATTTTAATCAGGAGAAGACAATTTCACACTGGTGTTCTTCAGTGCCCAAAATAGATCCCTTTTTTTTTTCTAAATATCCTAAAGTAGGAACTATATATTTAGATGAATTATATGTTCTTAAAGGAATAAAATTATAGTGTTCAGTTGCATAAATGCTTCAATAGCTGTGTAGTTATTTAGTAGTTTTAGTTCAAGCTGCCCTTCAATGGCAGGCTGAAGTGTACTAAACCACCACACTGTTTGCAAGTTCACGCATGAGGCTCATACTCAAATTATTCTCTTACCTAAGACAATTCATCTCTTGCTAAAATAATCACCTAATACAAATGTGCTCATTTCTCTCCACTAGATGGTAAAGGGCTACTATAGTGAACAGCTCAACAGTGAGCATCACTCCTAACTTAAGTGTAGATGAATTCTAGCTCTGAACAAAGAATAGCTCTGAACAAAGAAGCAGCTGGTTCAGCTGGCAATGAAAGCACATCAAACACACTTTTCTATCTTAGTAACTTTGAAGTAAACAGAAGAGAGCTAAAAGAGAGCTCAATTTAATTAGTGAAGGGACTGCTCTGTGTCAAATACTTTTTTCTTGGCATTTTTGCAATGAAAACCAATGAGGCTTTTTTTCCTTCCTGAAACTGATCATTTGCTCCCATTATTCAAAATTTCAGCATTTTTCACAGAAACTCATTTGAATAATTGAAATACGGGAAATCAGAAAAAGCATCTTGGGAAAATTTGAACTCAAAACCAAAAGTTGGTTCCCAACCCCTGATGAAAACTAAGTAAACATATAGAAGAGAGTTTGTACATAACATTTTAGTTACTTATTTTCTACTGTTAGCCAAGTTACAGTCACTGTCACCAAAACAGAATAAGTAAAAACCTGTAACAACCTGTAATTTTTATTTGTCAATAAAGTTAATCACTGTTTTGATACTTAATAATTACTTCAAAAGTACAATTTTATGCTTTTCCTTACTTCAAAATCATCTTCATAATCTGCTGATAAGTTCTCAAATCCCGTGTCTGAATTATAGATGTGGGCATCTTTCATTTCCTAAATGAGAAAATAAATCAAACTGTCTTACAAAAAAAATTAAATCTTTACCCAACAAATCTTAGTACAAAGATAGACAAATAGTTGTTTTCATATATTTCTACATTTTCAAAAAATATATACAACAAATTCAGTTTAGAAATACAAATAGAAGTGTATTAACAAGTGATAATTACCAACTTATAAAAAACGTACAGGAAGACAAAACAAAACTCAACCCTATCTTGGGAAGACCAATTCTTTTCTCGTCAATATTTTTACTCATCAAGGCATAAAATCTGCTGCATTGCCTAAAATTTCAATAGCATACAGTAGCTCTTATGATGGTGTAAGAACAAAATAAGACTGTTGTACTTTTTTGAGGATCAGACAAAATTATCCCTGTACCTAAGTTACACCGAGGGACTCAATCTGTTAGTGAAATAGTGCAGATGTTGGAATCAGGAAAACAGAAACATGGATGAAACCAGAAAATAAGATCATTTTATACATAAATAATTTTGTTAACATTGATCCTCTACTGTATTTACAAGGAGTAAGATTTATGGTATCCCTGAAATAACTGCAAAGAAATTGCCTTTCTCTAGCTTATTGAACTTGATTAAAGTAATGCCGTTTAATTACCCCAACATGTATCCCAAACAGACATAAAGCTTAAAATGACACACACCGATCTATCCAATCTTTAGTGTGTCTTTTCCTTCAACAGCCTCTTCAAAGTTATAGACTAAATTATCTATGTGTAAGGGATTTCAAATGATTTCAAAATGAAATTATATGTGAGGTTTTATGAAAATGATCCAGCATAACAACACATCACCTGCTTCTACATTTGCAACCAAAGGATAGCAGCTGGTTGTCAAATGCCAACTTAGACATACTTTTAATCCTTTTGTGACTCCTCAAGAGCTAGAGACACCTCGTTTTCACAGAATGCAGAACTTTCAAAAGTATTAAGGATGTTATAGAGCAGTAAACAGCTTCTATGGATACCTTACTTTGCAGAGTCATCAGACTCTTAGAACTAGGACTACAGTGCTTCAGTCTTTCTGGTTGCTGCTTTTTGTCATTTCTCAGATCAATGTTTGCATCGAGAATAAATTACATTAGTCAGGTTGCCCATCTGGGCAAAAATGGTCAAAACTGGGCAAAAATTTCCCTAACTGGTTGCAGGTACCCAGCAATAACTAATTCATATAGAATATTTAAGAAATCCTTACTTCATTTAGTCACACATAGTAATACACCCATTAAGATGGTTAGAGTCTTTCTTACCTTACTTACAGCAACTGTTTTAAGAGACTTGTATTACTTTGCTAGCTGCATTTTACTTGGCTTACACTACATATTCTTTGCCTATGTCAGCTGATCATAGAAGGAAATACTATGCTTTAGGTATGTGTAGATTATTTGTGTTACATGTCTAAACTCTTCCCATTCACTGAGAATTATTTTTTCAAGCATAGAAGATACTGAAATACATTTGAACACATGGCTACCTTCAATGCTTAGCAAATTTACACAGAATAAATCAATTTTCTAATTCTGTATCCAGAAAGAGAAGTTAGGAGATACCTGAAGACCAATATACTTAAATCTTATCTTAGAATGGCATTATATTGAAATACATATTGTAACTGTTATTGATCCCATGGAAAATGCAACATTCTTAGTTCCAAAAATAAGTAGCTTTACCTTTTGTTTTGTGTTCCCTTCCGCCTCTCCAATGAGTTTTCCTTTATCTTTTACAGTTCTGCTGAAAAAGAGAACATCAGCTTTATTGGTTAACTTGGAAGAAAGGACTAGTTTTCTGGATTTCTTGTTTGTTTTAGAAAAAATAGGTCTTTTGCTGAAGAGGAAAAAATAGTTGAAACTTTCCAATAAACTAAAACATTTTTACAAATGCTTTTATAGATCTCTTTTTATGACACAAAATTATAATCAAACAGCCAAGTGGCTAATCAGCTAAGAACTGCAAAAACATTGTCGAATTTTAATGTCTACAGTTGCATCAAAATGGAAGAAAAGGTAGGAAAAAGCTATCAAACCCATACATCTATTAGCTGTAGTAATATCAAGATCAGGTTAGTGTAATGTGCTCTAAAGTTATAAATCATAGACTGACATTCAGACCTGGTCTTTCATTCAGGTGTTTTATTTATGAGGACAATACAATCAGGGTCAGAGAGCAGAAGAAATTCAACAAGCAGTTCTGCTCTTTAACAATCTATTTGATTATTTCATAAGTAGAGTATTGGACTTCAAGAAGAGAATGTTCTGACTTCTTAAGTAAGAGGACATTTGTATATGCTGCTGTTGGGACTGACAAATATAAGAGAAGGCAGTAATAAAAATAGAAATTTGGCTGGATCCTATCATACCAGTTAGAACAATTCACCATTGACAGTGCTTGAGGCTGAACCAGGGTTTTGGGAGGTCCCAATAACCCATACTGCCCTCCCTACCATTCAGAAATGGCTAACTCCTTTCACCCAGGCACACACAAGGAATGACGCCCCCACAACTCCACCAGCAACAGCTTCAAAATAAAACCTGCATATTCAGCACAGTTGAGCGCTGTGATAGTATTGTACAAAGGGCCTATGAAGAAAATTATATTCACCCTAGATATCTGAGATGAAGAACTCATGCTTATTGCTTTGGTGGTGCCTGAATCGTAGTAGGTCCCATACAGTATAGACTTATTTTAAATCTCTGAATTTACCTTACATGCTGATGGCTCATTTCTTCTTGAATCCTCTCCTCTTTTTCGTATTCACTGTTCTGTAAAAGAAGTCACAATATTAATGTGTCAGAAATGCTGGATGGAAATATGTATAGGAACCTGTATTATAAGCA
>VYZX01031648.1:15515-39917 GCA_013401335.1 Brachypteracias leptosomus
AACAGTAAGAAATGTTTCTAACGAGTTATTTCAATGACATACTATTTTTTATCAGTTACTGCCTGTAAGAAGTTCTGTGTATGAACTAACGTCAGAATTATATCCTTCTTACAGATACAGTAAGCAAAGAAAATAAACACCCATAAAAGACATGCTATACACATAATATGAACTGCTTCTGAAAATACTAAATACTTGGGAGTGAAGTTTGGCTATACCCCCTGCTGCAATGCATCTCAGAAAGGAATCAAGAAGGGATCTTCAGTCTTCTCCTTTGCTTAACAAAATCCTATAATGCTTTATGATAGTACATTCTGGCTTTTTGATAGGATATGTTACATCAGTATATTAGTAACAATGGGTAAAAAGTGCTCTGTGCCGTGTATATTGCTTAAATTGTGAGCTCAGAGCACCTTCCTGGCTGAAAAACTGACTGGGACTAAGGGCTGACCTCAGGACTGCAACAATTCACACTAGGTGGACCCAGGGACAGAGAACAGACTCAGCCACTTTTAACCCTAAGTATAAGGACTTGACTCTTAAATTCTGTATTGCGGTTCACCTAAGTTTGGAAATGCATTCAATAGGTTGCTTAAGATAAAAGTGCTTTTCTCTATCCATAAACATCAGAAAAAAGAAACATAACTGAGACAGAAGCATTAGCATCTGTGCATATATTCTGTAACAGCTACTTCAGCAAATTTTCAAAGAAATCAAACCTTGAGCAAGCTCCTGATAGACTTCTGAATTCTGCTGCAGAAAGTCAGTTACAGGAACCACTTGTGGTGGGTCTCTACACTGAAGATGCCTGGTATTTGCACTAGAAAATATATTTCTGAAGGGTTTTTTTTGAGAAGCTTGTGCATCTTCACTCTTTAGGCAGCAGAAGAGACTACTCTGGACTATCTGAATGGTTCCATGTTCCATAAAACTTATTTGTTTCTAAGAGTTACAAATTCTTATATATTTCTTCTCTCCTTCTTGTAAAATGAGTACTTGTATTATAAAAATCAGTTAAAAAAGTCTCAAAGATATAACATCATGCCCTGTATTACAAATAGAAAAAATATTCTACAGCTTCAGAAGTAGAGGGATCAGAATATAAGGGATCTATACTCACGTGCCTACTTCTGAGTTAGATATCCATGCTCCCTTTATGGGCAACATCAAAAATTGCTTCTATTAAAATCACAATTTTTTCCTATAAAGGCAGCCAACACACTTTAAGGGACCTCTAGCCTAATCTCATCTCCACTTTGAAGTGTTAGCAAAAATTTCAAAAGTCATAGCAATAAAGAATTTTATGAATAAAAGGCGTTTCTAACATATGACAAGTTTCTAGTTTAAATTTCCTGGAAGGAAACAGCTCTGGGTTAGGGTACATAAATGCAGATGTAGTATTTTAATCTACCACTTCAGTCTCAAATTTCAGCAAACGTTGACTTACAATCCTAGTGTTCTTATTATTCACCTTATCAGTGATGACATACTAACAATTAAAGTAAGTTGTAAGATAATGTTTTAAAGTCTTAACAAAACTAACCCTTAGATCACGCTTCTTTCTTTCATTTTCTCTACTTTTTAATCTCTCATTAGCTTCTGCTAGTTGCCCTTCTCTGTCTCCATGGGAAGATGCCTCTTTAGCTCTTTTTGATTTATGTTTTTCTTCTGCTTCCTTTTCATAATGTTTATGACTTCTCTCTTTAGAAAGCCTCTCTTTTCCTGGCCTAGCAGAATATTCTTTTTTTCCTCTGTGTCTTCTTTCTTCCTCTTTATCCAGCTCGCGATCTTTCTGTACTTTGCGTACATGTTCACCTTCTTCAACTTTGTGGGTTAAAAATTTGTCAATGCTCTTTTTGGTATCATTATCCTGGAAAGAGAAAAATACTATTAAAGAGTTAGAAAGTTCTCCAAGACTGTTTTATCTTCACAAATCCATCCATTTTTGACCACTAGAATGATGGATTTGTAAGTACCTAATCTCTTTCTGCCACATGGATCTTCCAGCCACTTTTTTTTTTAATCTCCTATAATGGCAAGTTTCAAATTATCATAGCATTTGAGATCCTAATATTCTGGGACATTGCATACCTTGCTACAGAAAATTCTTTGGATTACTTGTTCTTCACAAAAATATTAATTCTTTGTATACTAGGTGGTCTAACATAATATAGGATGTATACTTACAAATATCCTTGTAATAAAAGACAAAAATAACAGACGAAAAATTTTCATGTAGCTGTACAAACATAAAGCACAGTTTGCTATACAAATTTTATTTTACTTTTACTTTAAAAAAAGAACGAAGCATGTCCTTAAAATAGAATGGCTCTGTCCCTAAAATAGAATGGCTCAGATACATTTTGTTGTGTGTTTTGTACACTTGCGAGGACCTTACTATCTCTGCATCTCTTGGATTTCTTGGGAACTGGAGTATGATCCATTTTCTTCATTACTCTACAATTTCATCTTACTCCATTATGAAACACTTAATTCCTTTTCTTTCCTTTACCTTCTTTTCTCTATGTCTTCTTTCTCGCTCTTCATTTCTTGGTTTTTCCTCCTCTAGAAAAAGTATGCATAAATTAATGACCAAATTTTATTATACTGTAACTCTGTACATAATTAAGTCCAGCATGTAGAAAAGAGTATTTCAGTGACATGGGTTCTCTAAAACACGAGTTTTCTAAAAATAACTTAATATTCTGTTGAAATTTTCTCTCCAAAGGTGGTTACTCCTTTTTCTCTCCTAATAAATCCCTCTATTCTCAATTGTCTAGTGTAACTAAAAGAGTAATGACACATGCTACTAACTTCAGCAATCAGCTTGGGGATCCAAATGGATGACTCAGTAGAGGGTATCTAGGTAGGAAGGTGCTTATCTTCAAGTCAACTGACCAATAAAACCAGTGATATTCACCCTCTCTTCAGAAGAAGAGAAATGAGCATGAAAATTTTTAAAAGCACCAGAATAAAACCAGGTTACCACAAGATTCCATGAAGATAGAGATTTCAGTAGGTACTCACACCTGACTGTCTTTATCCCCCCTGTACACACGGGGCATGGTTTCAGAGTATTTCTATCTAAATATCAAATACTTCAAAGTACAACAGCAACTCAAAGCAACTTACCCAAATGATGCCTGCTTTCTCTTCTTCTGTGATGTTCTTTATCTCTTCCTTCAAATGAATTCAAAGTACTCTGTGCATCTGTTTGCTTTATCTCATGTCTTTTATATTTTTTGTCTCGGTCTCTATCTCTCTCCCTGTCTTTATCTTTTTGTACACTGTACCTTTCCTTCTCCAAACCTAACTCTTGAAGCTTATCTTTGTATCTTCCTCGGTCTCCTTCTCTCTCGTGCTCTTTTGCTCTTTCTCTCTCTCTCATTTTATCCCTGTCTCTTTCAGCAGATTTAAATCTCTCTCTTGTTCTTTCCTTGCTCTTCCCTCTGTCTTTGTGTTCATGCTTATGAGTATCTGTGTCATGAACAGACTTCCCTTTCTGCAGTTTCTTTTCTCTGTGCTTTTGTTCTTCATTTTGACTATCTGGTTGTGATGCCTGAAATTAAAAAAAAAAAATATCTGTTATTATAATTCAGCAATCTATTTTGTTTAGTATACTCATATGAAAAAGTATTGGATTGCTAGCTATGCATTTATCTGTCCAAACTGTATTAAAATGCTGATATATATTTCTACACTTTGTAAAAATACTAACATTGTATCTGTACTTATTGTAAAAAGAACTAATAAATGAAATAAATAGCTGCATTTTCAATGCATTTGAAAAGAATTTAGTAAAAAAAAGAAAATATACTGTGGAAGTGTGCATTCTGTTTAGAGCCAGGTTGAAAAATTAACTAAGCATCTTAAAGCCATTAGCTCATGTAGACAGCAACTGCCATCTTGTAAAACAGGTTACAGATATAAACAGTAATGACTGATAACTGGCCATCCTGCAGCTGCCTTTAGAACAGAAGATCAGCTTTCACTTGAACAGAAAGCAGCATATAAAAACTGTGAAAGTTTTTGGTCTAGATCCCTTGATGATGCAACTATTCTTGTATTTTTCTAAAGTCATAAGAGATTATATTTTAACTTTCCTGAACCAAGTAACACAACTCCCACTGATTTCACTACATTGACAATTTTAGCTATTTCCTAAAGGCAGAACAAACAGAATTTCTTTCATCATAGTCAGTGAGTAAAGTGAATTAAACTTTATCCGTCTGTTTCACAGAAATGAAAGTCCAATCACATCACTTCTGTTGGAACTAAAGCATTTCAACTCAATGTTACCAAATTAAAGAAAAACAAACCCTAAGTACTTATACAGTGGCACTGACACTGAAATAATGAGCTTTGAAATGTAACTGATAGAAAGCTAAGTAATAGATAAACAAGTTGGATGCTTTAGTTTATTCAAAGGACTCATTAAGATCTGCACAAGACATAGAAAAGAAGACATACTGGAAAACAGTTTTTAAAAAATACAGCACAAAACTAATATGAATATCACTGGTGTAGCTGACTGGAGCCTGAATGCCTATTTTACCAACAGATAAAGTAATTATTCAGTTTAAAAGTGCATGACAAACATCACAGATGATGACAACAAATACCACACATAATATACATGTAGGAAAGTGAACAGATCAGGTTGGATGGTGCTTTGAGAAACCTGGTCCAGCAGAAGGTGTCCCTGCCCACAGAAGAGGGCGTGGACCTAGATGATCTTTAAGGTCCCTTCCAACCCAAACCATTCTATGATATAAAGCAGAGCTGTAACTTAGATATGGGTGGCCAGCAAATCATATCCCATTATGTGCTGTGTGATTACTACAACAATGGAGTTTTTTTCCATTTATCTAATTAAGAAACCTGTAGAGTAATCTTATGTGGCTTGTGTACTAGAAACAGTTGAGTGGGCCAGCCTCTGAAAACACTTGGAACTAGACAGATTCCAGAAGGGTCAGCTGTGGCAAGGAAGTTAGCAGCTGCACATTAAAGATTTATACTGTTTGTGTTCACTGATGCAGATTTAAAGTGCTTGGTGTACCAGAAAGCCTCAAAGAGCTATTATAGATCCCACAAGGCAGAGTGGCTAGTAGAACAAGCAGTCAACACTCTATGTTCAAACTATCAATAAAGTCCACTGCTGTAAGGTAACAACATCAAAAGTAGTAGAAATAAAATAAAATCACCCTAAGATGTTTCCTAAGTTCTTCTGATTTCCAAGTATCTTCTTTGGTTCTTTTCTAGAACAGAAAAGACAGCAAAAGTCTTAGTAATCAATTTGTAGAGAGAAGTAAATTAAAATTAATAGTTTTTAAAGGGAAAGGATCAAGGTATATATGGCAAGTACCACTGAATTTTGTTAACTCAGCAGGATTACTATATTCAAAGTAACATGACCAGGCTACACTTATTCTCCAATTTAGACTCAATTAAAGTTACTAAAGATTAACAAAATAATCGCTGATAAATATTTGAATGATTGATCAGCAAACAACAAAAGATAGGTAATGATGCTAATACTCGAAAACCAGCATAACCAATAGACAATATCAGATAAGGGAGTTTGAGATTTATTTCACAGCTGAGGCAAAAAGTGTGCAACATTCAGAAATGATTCTCTAGTGCCCAAAATGGTGCATCTGCCACCTTTCTGGGATCTGCAGTTTTAACCTCAACACCAGCACTAAAATCTGTTGCTTTTATATACTATGATTTTCCATTTAATTCTCTGCTTTTGCAGGAGACAAAAAAACAAGTAGAAAAAGGGAGCTTTAATATAATACCTTCGAGAACCCTGTCCCTCTGTAAGTAGAGGAATCATTGTACACACAAGAAGAAATGCTGAAAACAAACTTTAAAAGGATTTATTGAGGTTTTTCAACTGTCTGCTAATTTACAAGTCTTTATATACTCACTTAAATCCAGATTAAGATTAGTTATTTAAATCAACTGGGGTTTAACTTAATTCATCCACCTGAGAGCATGGGTAGCTCATCAGGTGACATAAAATGTTGCAGATTCACTGAACTCAAGAAGCACTCTGGAAGTTTTTGAGAATCTGTCCTTTAAACAAATCAGTATGTTGCCTTATAAAGTTAGTGGAACAAGAGACATTGCTACTTTAAATAAACTCTTCAAGAGAGATCAAGAGGAGTTTCTTCAGGCACAGCCTAGAAAGACTGAAGGTTTTCAGAACTTAATATTATGTTTTTAACTAGGTTAAGAACTCAGTTAAATATTATTCTAAAGAAAAACAGTAACATGTCTGCAGCTTTTTAGGACAGAGAAAAGTACATTTCTATATATAAATATTTATCTTTCTTATTTTCCATACGAGTTGCCTGTTTGAGAGCCCTCAAACAGGTAAGCAGCACAAGTGATAGACCTGATTTGACAGAACAGAAATGGCAAAATGAGGCTTTGTCACACAGTGTTGCTGTTAGTACAACTGCCTCCGGCTCTCTGGCAACCTTATACCTACACACCTGAAAAATTTTAGATCAAAGTTTAACTTTCCACCACAACACACTAGCGTGCCTCCTTTCAGTAAGGAGGCTACTGATGTACCAGTCATCGAGATGCTCTCTCAATTAAAGTTTTTGTAAGTCCTAACATACAGCTTCACACACCCTGTCCAGCCACTCTATTTCCTACTCCATTTCCTATTCACCATGACCACAAACTAATGAGCTCCAAAATCCACTTTCACACAACGTTATTTGATACTTCTTCTTTTTCAAGTGATTATGTAACATAATAATTGATGTTAGCATGCCCACGTGGTTTTGTTTCCTGTATTTTGGAGCACAACAAACTTTTCATAATTTAACACCATCGTGCACAGTTTTGTGGGTTCCTAAAGAACTAAACCCCAACAATTAGTGGTTACAGGAATATCAATTATTAAATATACTTTATGTACAATCTGAAAAATTAGCAGCCTTGGATATGTTCATAAACCACCTAGCCTCCTCTGAGGAAAGCTCCGTGGCTGACACGGCCTTACCCTTCATGCCAGAGGCACAAGGACTCCCTCACTACCGCTACTTGGAGGGGTTTCACCGGCGTGCTGACAAAACAAGGAGGCTGGCATGGTCCAGGGAGCGCCGTGGGGGTTCTCGGGGCCAGCAGAAGAAACCCTGGGGCTGCTGCCTGCCTCTGCCTCCACAGAAGCCCTGGCATTTTCAACCCGAGTGGCGGCAACGAGACGCAGACTGGCACCAAGGTACCTAAGGCATAAAGGGCCAGGAGCAGAGGGGGCCGATCAGGAGACCAAGCCGGGCCGGGCAGCAGTCGTGCCCCGCGGCCGCCTCCTCTGGGCCCCTAGAGCGGGGGAAGGGGCGCGGAGGGACGGCCTCCGCACGGTATCCGCAGCAGCCGGCCCTGGGCGGCTCCTCGCAGCCCCGGCCGCTCCCCAGCGGCCCCTCACCTTGTCCCCGTCCATGGCGGGGGCGGGAGGGGCACCACGTCCCACCACCACCGGCCGCCTCCGAGTGGGCAGGAAACCGCGGCAGCCGCGTCCGGGCCCGCCTGGCAACGGGCGGAAAGGGGGAAGCAGGCGATCGGCCGAGCGATAGATGAGCGGCAAGCCCGCCGCGGCTGCTGCTGCCGCACGGGGTTGTGGGAAGGGGAGAGGGCGCCTGCAGTGGTTTAGATGGCGGAGCTCGGGCAGCCACGGTGTGGTGGGATGGTGTGGGGCTATTTCCAGCGCTTCCGTAGCGAGAAGCGGCGGTCTGGACCGCCTGCATGGCTGCAGGAAGGTTTTCCTTCTCCGGTCGGATTTTCTCAGGTGCAGGGGCTTGGGGGAGGGCCTGAACCCGTCGAGCGCCGTTGTGTGAGGCGGAGGCGGCAGCGCTGGGAGCACGGCAGCGCTCCTGCACAGTGCTGAGTGTTTTACTGTACCCTGCTCAACCTTTGTGGGCCAAGGACACCTTGAATCCATTCCTAATCCTACCTGCTTCACTTCTAGTAAAGTCATGTACGATCACTGTGGAAAAAACAGGGTGCTATGCTTCAGTCTGGTGTTCACCCACATGTTAGGTAGAGGCAGGTATGAAGAACACCTGTAAAAATAAAGATGTTACTAATATTCACACAGTAAAAAACACCGGAGCTGTTTCCTACAACAAAGAGCA
Source organism: Brachypteracias leptosomus (assembly GCA_013401335.1). NCBI lineage: Eukaryota > Metazoa > Chordata > Aves > Coraciiformes > Brachypteraciidae > Brachypteracias > Brachypteracias leptosomus. Next base: position 23,669 of record VYZX01031648.1, read on the forward strand.
AGTGGCAGCTTCCCAAACACAAGGAAACAAACTTGACGTAAGCGATGATGGCCTGCAGGAAAGGTGTGTGCTATTTTCACAGCAAATATTTACAATCTATTTACAACCTAGTAATGTGCTGTTTAAAAGACTGGCTAAAATTGCCTCCAGGCACTTTGAACTTTGTTGCCTATTTTTTCTTTTTAACAGTAAAAATGCTCCCAAACTTAATATGTAACTATTACTGCTAATACTGTTTGTAGAAAACTGACTACTGGAAGGGGAAGAAACAAAGGAAGAGACATTTTTGCATTTGATAAACATTCTTGTGTAGTTCAAGAGGGTTTTGTCATGCTGAGTTCAAAGAGATAAAATTTAACCCCTTATACTTGGCCTTAAATACGTAATTGACAAATACATACAAAGCCTTGATACATGTTTCCAGAATAAATTAAAAATGCTGTAAAAGTTGCCTTGCTGTCTGAACTATGAAATATTTTCCTTTATCATGTAGCAGAAAAGCAAAGGCAAACTAGCAAGCAGTGAGGAGGGAAAAAAAAAAGAACCAAAACCCCTAAATACTTAAAAGAAAGAAGCCTCCATTAACTGTATGACCTTTAAGGGCTAAATTACATCCACTAATATAAGCATCTATGGATACTAAACTATTTATAAACATTCTTATGAATTATTTAGCTGCCTTTGGCAGAGCAATAATACTTAGGCTGACTTATGAAAAGCGACTGAGAAAGCTGAGGCTGTTTAGCCTAGTCTAGAGAAGAGGAAACTGAGAGGAGACTTTATTGCTCTCTACAACTACCTTAAAGAAGGTTGTAGTGAGGCTGGTGTTGGTCTCTTCTCCCAAATTACTAATGATAGGACAAGAGGAAATGGCCTCAAGTTGCATCAGGGGAGGTTTAGATTGGATATTAGGAAAAAGTTCTTTACTGGAGAGTGTTTAGGCACTGGAACAGGCTGCCCAGGGAGGTGGTGGAGTCACTATCCCTGGAGGTGTTTAAGAAACTAGTAGATGTAGCACTTGAGGCTATGGCCTAGTGGTTAGGGAGACGTTGGGATGAAGGTAACGATTCTATGATTCTATAAGCATCTTGTATCTTTTTCCCCTGAAGAAATAAAAATGCACTTACAAGACATCTTGGACTAACTCAAAGAGCTCTTTAGCCAAAGTGGTGACAGTGTTATAAACACATGGAACCAGGCATCTCCTTAGTAAAGGATACTCTACAGAAATGCTCTCCTACGTGTGTAGAGGCTGAAGGACAAAAACTACTTTCAGGTACTCTAATTTAATTGTGTTTTTAACAATATAGCAAATACATACAACAAAATGAGCAAATGTGATAGTGATACTAAAGACTGGACAGAACAAAAAGCTTTTTTTCAAGTTCTGGTCCTACCATCTACTCTTTAGAATATGCATATTTATTTGTTACCAAAAAAATACTTGGTTTTGGCTGCCAATAGCTTTTTCTTACTCTTATTAGAGTATATGTCAGGCAGCTTTATGGCAAAAGAAACATGACAGATATGGGAAGGCACCACTAGAGGGTTTGGGAAGAACTTTCCAAACCTTAAAGCCAGGGATCAAACTGAAGTTTAGCTGCTGCATGAGAGCACAAGCTGGAATAACACCTTTTGAATAACAGAAATAAAATTTGTACATGTTTGAGTTTGTCACCATTGCTGTGGAAAAAGTGTTTTTATAAAAATGGGTGTTAGAATGATGTGAATACAGGCAATAAAATGGCACATATCTGTTGTATTAATTGACAGCATAAAAGGATGCCGTAACTTTTTTTGGGAAAAAAAAAGGATGGGAAACTAGGCTTTTGGTAGCCCTGGAAATTTTAATGCACTTTTAGCTTGTGCATGCTTTTCTTTTGTCTGCATTTCTTCCTCTTCACCTGCACTGTTGTCTGAAAAACAGGCATATAAAACAATTCAGCTTTTCACATTCTGTAGTAACAAGCTATTTTTTTGTCTTCAGATGTTCCTCTAATCCTGTGAAGCAATATTGCATTTTTCTTCACCTCTGAATGGAAGGAACACCACAGCATTACACCAAAAAAATCACTGGAAATATCAACTCTTATAGGGGCAACATGGTAACCCTCCACCATGCTTAAAAATGATAATTCTTTTATTATTAAAAAAAAGAAAACAATTAAAATGCCCTTTTTTCTATGAATAAAGAGACTTGTTAGGATCTAGGATTTGTATCTATATTTTTTCCCCTTTTTTACCAGTTTCTTCTGAGGCCTTATCAAGATGAGAAGAAAAACAAAATATTACTATCAAAGGAGTTGCATAAATGAATCTCACAAAGTGTTCAAACTGCTTAAGTTAGTTGCTCCTCCAGGTTCAGAAATAGAAACAACAAAATGTGGATCTCTGAAGTAAACTTTCTGCCTCTAGTTTTGAACTATAACTTCTAAGAATCCCATTAGGGCAAAAAAAGGAGATGATTATTATGAAAACTTACTAAGAAATACGTTTTAGTGGAAAGTATGTCTGTCTTCAGGGACAGTAAATCTTTGAGGATCTTATCATGAGAGTACAATATACGCATTCAGTTAAACTGAAGCCAGATTGGGTGATAGCAGGGATCAGATACACATGGTCGAGTCTTCTGACTCTTCTTTGTGCTACTTACTAGATAATTTGAAGCAGGCAGAAAATATTTGTGCTGTAGACTAGATAATCTGAAGCAGGTTCAGAGAGATGGGTAAAATCAATCACAGAAGTAGTGAGTATTCCATCGTGAGAATTTACTAGGATGAAACTTCTTGTAAACTATGTTTCCATTAATAATTCCAACTTTTTTAGGAATAAACTCCTGAGTAAACATTCTCAGTTTTCTATTTAATAAAGATTTCTATTCAATAGTTAAAAACCTGTAGAGAGAAGCACCAGACTGAAATAATGCTGTTGGGTAAAATAAGGTATAATATCAAATATTGTTCTTCAGGAGGATTAACAGTTACTGAAAATGTTAAAGAATCAGCAATTAAAATTGCTTCCAAAACACATATTCTTGTGTGAAATCCAAAGAAGTCAGGGAAAGTTAAGACTTTCTTTTTCACCATATAAACTGAATTTTGCCAATTTTTCTTATCCTCAAAACCCCAGATGTATGAATAAGATCTTTTGGGAAGTTATCCTGAAGAATAGTGCTGGTACTTACTGGGAAAATAAAAAAAAGTATCATGGCAAACTGATGTGATGCAAGGTAAAGATAAGCACAGGACAACACTACTTTGGCTCCAAGGGAAGCTAATGAGCTTGAGAAAGCAGGTAAGGAATCCACTAAAAAGGAGGAACAAACACATATGGCTGGGAATGGGTATGAAGGAATACTGCAAGCAAAAAGCATTAATTAAAATTCTAAGGCAACAACAGGCCTGCAAAGCAGGATTTGAAAAGAATAAATATTATCTAAATGAGATAAATATAACCAGCTCTGTAGCTGATACAATTCACTATAGGATACTTATGGAGATACTTAGAGAAAATCTGGAGTAATCTCTGTGCCATAAGTGAGTATCTTTAAGAGTTCCTGATGCGTTGAAGACTGCTATCGTAACTGCTAAAAAGTAGGAACAGGAAATACATGAATGAACAATTCCAAGACTCTCAAGCAAATTATTAAACAATTTATCAGCACCAAAAAGATTAGAATAAACAACTTGTGTTTATCCAAAACTTGTTTTAGTTCTGGATAAAGTTTTGTTTAAAGTTTTATGAAAAACTTTATAATAGAGTTACTGACCCTACTTTATCCCCTAGCTGCCGTTTATATTTTGCTTTTAACAAGACTCTTTTGTCCCTATTATAATAATAGGTATCCTCATTTCAAACCACCCAGTTCCTTCATCGAAATACTCTATGGGGCCAAGTCAGTTGTCTACAGAAATTCCAAGAAGTCAGGGGTGAGCTCTTTATCAGAACTTTCTGTTGAAGTTACAGATAGATGTTATCAGATTAATGCTACAAGGTCTTGCTTCTGTTTTTCTATTTATTGACACAGTATCACTTTACCTTTAGTTCTGATTAATCAAACTTCTATATCAACTAATGAATTACTCTGCCCAGGATCAATGTTAGGCTGTCAGGCCTACAATTATGTGTTTCTCATCCTAAAGGCTAGTACAAGATTAATTTTTTTTCTGATGTGCTTCTCCAGTGTATTGATACTGACTGTACAGGGTACTCCTCTACAAATTCTATATCCAGCCTATTTGCAGAATACACACTGAGAGATAAAGGAGAGCAGGATAAGATGGTAAAGTGTTAGTTGGTAAGCATCATGTTAATTCAATGACTGGTTTTTTTTTGTTTGTGGTACACTTGTGTTTTGCTTCAGATACTGTGAAGCCAGACAGGGAAGTGGAGCAGTGGAGTTAAAGACTGAGAACAAAGGGCTTGAAAAAATGAGAAAATATTGACAGTATTGGTTGTAACGGAGGGAGCCAACATACCACATGGCCTTGTACAAGGTGTTGCTGAAACTCAAGAGTGAGGAGTTCACAAGAAAGTCAATATAAGCAAACTAAGTAATTTAGAAGAGAAATAAAATGAAGGGAAAAAATCACCCACATTTATTGTACTATAAACTATTTATTGTAGTTTGATATTATTGGTATATTAAGGGGATTACAGAGTCGCAGTTGATACCCACAGACTTTTACAGGGTCTTATGCTGCCCTTCAGTCCCCTCACTGTCACAGCCTGAGGTGTTTTGAGTTCTCTAGAAGTAAAAACCCAAAGTAAACTGTCATTTCAAAGCATGGATTACCATATAGTTGTAAATCGTTGATTTTGTTACTCCTTTTTATATGACTTGACTAACCTAATTACACAGGTGGAGACACACACTGCCAAGGGTAAAGAGGGAGTAAAGAGCAACATGAGTCTCTGGCCAGAATCTGTTTTTGCTTAGAGTGCTCTGTTGTGTCTGACTGCAGGGGTGGAGGGAATTTAAAAAGATGATTAAACAGAACAGCACATTCAGTTGTTAAGATATGGATTCTTTTTCCAATTCTACTGCGCAGCACTGAGCAAACAACTTTTCCTTTTGTGTCGCTGATTTCTGACTTTCCATTTCTCTGGATAATTGAGATGCGGTTGCTTTCACTTCTTAAGGAAGTGAAGCTTGTGCAGCTTTTGTATGTGTCCATTTGTATGTGTTTTTCTAACTTCTCAGCCTGTTGGCTAAATTCATTCTCCCCTCTTACTTGCCTGCAAATATTAGTCTCATAAAGTCCTACAAACTTTGTGAAAATTCTCAGCTGAAGAGAGGCGAAAGGACCCTCATTCCCACTAAGTGAAAGGTTAGCTATTTAAAGACAAAAGAAAAAATCCTACTGGTAAATGCTGAGTTTAATCAGCAAGTGCATAGCAGCAACTGATTAGTACACAGCTAACGACAAGCAGCAGCTTCCCCTTACAAAACTAGGGGTTAAATTAAAATTATTGAAAAGATAAAGGAATAGTGGGAGGAATGATGTGGGAACCAGGTGTTACTGTGTTAAAGGGACGCAGGTCACAAGCCTGTAGAAAATCAGCTTTTTTAGTTCCAGGGCTCAGGTGTTGTGTAATCTCAGGATCGCGGGAGCCACCCCAGGTATGCCCGTGTATGAACAGGGTGACAGAGGAGCCAGCTTTAGCTGAGAACGTGTGAGCAAGGCTTCGGGAAACACCTGTTGTAACGAAGGAGTGGAGTGACCGGCCTCTGACTCCTCCGAGCCATTGATTAGTCGGTCCTTTAATAACATCCCTCGACAGAGAGCAGAGATGAAGGATGTAACTGGAAGGTGTAACAGGTACAAACCACTCAACCGCACACATGGCTAAAGAGAACAGGGAGAGGGCTCGCCCGGGAAGGAGCACACACGAGCACGGTACCTAACGCCTCGGCAAATAGGTTCTGCTTCGTGCCACTCAGCAAGAGCCCGTGTCCTTGTTACAACCCCCTCTTCTCGGGGAGCGTTCCCCCTCGCTCCTGCGAGGCCGAGCAGGGGTGGCCGGTGGTTCTTACGGCCGGGCGGGTTGGGCTGGATGCCCCTAAGCGAAACTGGGCGGGGGTTCCGTAAAGCTCGGCAAAAGGCGCGACGCTCTCCTCCCGGCCCGGATCCCGCCGTGCAGAGCGACCCCGCGTTTCCCAGGGCAGGCCTGGAAAGCAAAAAAGAGAGCGAGCCGCACCGGCTCAGGCGCGGCGGAGCCGAGGGGGACGGGGGCTGCCCGGGGCGGGGAGCGCGGCAGAGCGGGCGGGCGTTCGTGGGGCGCGCCGGGCGCCAATCGCGGCGGCCGGAGACAAGGCGGCTCCTCTCCGTGGCACAACCCATCCCTAGCTGCACCGCCCTCCCCGCGCCAGCAGCGGTGGCGGTGGTGGCGGCGGCAGGAGCTTGGGCCGGGCCGCCCCGAACCCGGAAGCGGGCGGCGGCTGGTGTCGGTGCGCGGTGAGCGGGGCTGGGCGCAGGATGCGAGAAGCCGCCGCCGCCCTGCCCCCCTGCCCGCTCGCAGCCAGCGCCCGAGAAGGAGGAGCCGCCGCGGCAGCGGGAGGAGCGGTAGCAGTAGTAGGAACCGCCGCTGCGATAGCATGAGCGGGGCCGCGGCGAAGCAGTCCACCGGCGCGGGGTCCGCCACGGATCCCGCCGCCGCGGAGAAGGCGACGGCCGCCGGGGACTCGGTCCCGGAGCCGCCGCCGCCGCTGCTGAGCGTGGACGTGACGGGTTTGGTGTCGCAGTTCGCGAGGAGCTTCGTGCTGATCTTCCCCGTGTATATGCTGGGCTACCTGGGACTGAGCTTCAGCTGGGTCCTCATCGCCCTGTTCGGGCTCTTCTGGATCCGCAGGCACCGCGGCGGCAAGACCTCCCGCCTGGGCCGGGCGCTCGCCTTTCTGGAGGACGAGGAGGAGGCGGTGCGGCTCAGCGTCTCCTCCGCGGATCTGCCTGCGTGGGTGAGTGGCCAACACCCTCCAGCGCTTCCGAGGGAGCACCCGCGCCCGGCGGGCCAGGGCCTGCCACCTCCCCGGGAGCTGCGTGGCGCCCGCGCCCCGGGCGGCTCCCTCCTCCCCGGGCCGCGGGCGCAGGGGCTGGCTGCAGGCCGGAGCCCCAGAGCCGAGCTGGAGGGAGGGAGGGAGGAGAGGGCATCTCCCGCGCCCCTGGGCTGCTCGCCGCGGTTCACCAGCCTCTTTTGAGACTCGACGTCCAGCGGTGGGTGGCAAGGCAGCAGGACCCTCACTGCTCCGGCCACCGGCCCGTTAGCTCCAGGGGCAGCTGAGAAGCCGTGGCCGCCGAGTGGGGACAGCGCCGCGGCGCGGAACCTGCCGTGGCCGGGGCTTCCCTCGCAGAAATAAACTTCACCTCAAGGTCTGGGGTTTTTTTCCCCTCGGATACCGGTGGTGCACACGTCTCGGGTGTAGTAAGGTCTCTACGGCGCATAACTAGGGCAGGAACCTGTTCTTCAAAAGTTGAGGTTGGAGGCAGACAAAATCGGCATCTTAACGGTTTTATGGTTTTCAGTAAGCGTTACTTAATAGGGAGTGACATAAAAATGAGGTGGTGTTTCTGGCTGGTTTCAGGGTTGTGGTGCGAGGACTAAGCTAAGGGGCTGTGGTGGCTTTATCTGTGCATTGCTGTGGTTGATTTTAAAAGGCTTTATTTGAAAGTGGAGTCTTCCTTTAAAAGTTTCATGCTTTCTAATAACTCTTTAGAAATACCATTTATATATATATATTTTTATAGATGAAACTCAGCTTAAAATGTAGATTTTTTTTTCTTCATAATTTGTACTTTGGAGTATCAGCAATATTTTAAATACAGCTGACAGCCAGCCACCCGGCAGTGTCAGTGCTCATCCAGGCCCCCTCTGCCCTTATCAGCCCTGGTGACCTGCTGTGCAGAGCTTGCAGCTCTCTTAGCCTCCATACCTGAAGTCTTGAGGGTTTCTGCTGAATCTTTCCACGTGATTTCCTTGTGACTACTCTCTGCTCCTCACTATCTGCTATCTGCGTCTCCACTAGATGCTCTTCGTGGTGATGGTGCATCAAGCAGTGCTGTGATAAGTATCCAAGTAGCTGTTCTCATGTGACCAAATGCTGTTCTCTGATGTGACCTGTCCTAGCTCTACTAAGGAAGTTACAGGAGTTCGAGATGTCTGGAGAGAATACGGTGTGTAGGTGTGAGATCAGAGTCTTTTTTGCTCCTGTTTCTTCATATCTTTTACCCAAGGTTTAGTGGAAAAGCATAGTAAAAATGAGGACAGTGTTTAAGAGAGATGAAGTTTTACTGCTTGAAGCTGAGATGCAAGTCCTTAAATAATAGCTCTTATATTAGCCCTGTGTTGGTTTATTTTCCTGTAATCTTGCAACAATATCCTGGAAGTGTTCTGATTGGATGCATTTAAAATGAATTAAGTGAAGCTAGATTTGTTGTGGAGAGTTGTATATAGTAACTATCTGCTGGTAACTAGGCAGTAGATACTCAAGCTTAGTGCTGTATGTAAATTTTATTTTAAATCACAATTTGCTACCTTTGATAACGTGGAAATTAATCCCTGCCTGGGGTTGTTCAAATAACTAAAGATTTAGAAAGGGGCCTCTTGGCTGAAGTCAGAGGCAAAAAATCATGGAGAGCCATGAGTGCTGGTTGCAAACACCTGCGTGTCTTGCGGTGTTGTGAGAAAGCAACTGATCAATATGCAGGGTTTCCCCAAAAGTGTGACCTGATACACCAGTTGGCAGGCGTATTGTAAATCACTCACATTTTTTTGTGGTGGGGTTTTTTTGTCTGTTTTTTTTTATTTCTTCTTTAATAATTTCCTTAAATTTTACAAGTCTTGATTCTTTTCTTTCTGCTGACATATGTGCTTTAATCTGAAGCTATTATGCTTCCGAATAAATGTAATTCCCAGATGAAATGCAATCTGGAAAACAGAAGTCTTCTGAGAACTGAAGGCCCACTTAAATCAAAAGTGGTCATCAGTGTCCATTGCCATAATCATTAAGCTTTATATAAGTCCTTTTGCTGCCCTCATAACGTGCCTTGGAAAACCGCTGTTCTCCTTCAGCTTTATGTGTGTTGTCTTGGAGATTCATGGATTTCAATTTTATTTCAAATAAGAGTTGCAGGAAGGTATATGGAACCTGACATCCCCTTAGTAGGTATTGAATTTATCATCTCAATGTGGACTCCAAATTGGGGTATGTTCCCTTGTTTTCTGGTCAGGGAAATAAACTTTACACTACTTGAGTAGGATGTTGCTGTATTTTAAATATAGGAAGTTTTTTACTCTTCTGGGACTGAAATTGAGATGTGATAAACCATTTTTCAACTGAAATTATGTAACATCCCAAACATTTGCTTGACGTGTGGTATATTTTTGGGCTGTTGATTGGAAAAGAACCATAGATGAGCAGCGGTGTGTGTAAGATGGGATTTCCCTCCCACCCCCCGCCTTGTGATTGCTTGCTGCTTTAGCAATTCATGTGAAATATTCAATAATACTGTATGGAGTTACTAATTTTTAAGAAAGTGGTTATTGCAAGAGTAATGAGTTAGATTTTTTTGCTGGCAATATGCTCAGTTATGATTTGAAAGTAATACAACTGTGCTGTCACACTAGAGTTTGTAATGTTAATTATTAGTTTCCTAAATTTGATATGCTTTTTCCATAAGGAGATGGTTATACAGTAGGAATATTCTGTACTGTGCATGTAAGAGGAATTAATTCAACATGAATACAAGTTATTTAAAATGTCAACACTGAATTATTTAAAAGAAATATGCTAAAAAAATATTCCATCTTCTGCCTTTAAAGAGTAAGATCTGCACTCATAGACTTGCTAAGATGTAGTTATAGCTCTGCCTTGGGTTTGGAAGATGTCACTGATTGTATGGGGTGGGAGGGAGCAGAGGTGGGTACTTTTCCAAGTCATTTAACACTAGGCAGCAGAATTTGCAATGAGGAAGGATTGGAGATCAAAATGGTTTTAAAATAATTTCCCCTTTTCTTTGCCACATTTTTATACATTAGATGTATTTTTATACTGGAATGAATGTAATTAACATGGAAACATGTAAGGAAAGTGGCAATTTAAGTGTCACTACTTAGAGGATAGATGGTAGGAAACCAGGACTCTCAATTTGTAAAGGCTAGGTATCATGTTGCCTTCTATTTTTAAAACAGTAATGGAATTTTGTAGTCTAAGTGGCATAACAAGTTTACTTTGTTCTTTCTCAGAACAACCAAAAAAGTTAATTTTGCTGTTGTTGGGATTTTGATTGCTTAATGTGACTTACAACATGCCAACTTAATCATGTTTGACATCTTTTTGGATAAGTGAGGCTTTGACTCCTGTTTTCTTCAACATACAGATGAAAAGACGTGATGATTGTGTGTTTTTTGTNCCAGGAGCTGTATCTGTATGCAGTCTGTCAGCAGGAGACCAAAATAGGAACAATTTTTATTGTTTTTAAATAATTGATTCTGAAAACAGATTTAGACAATTTTCTTTGTACTCCTAACCATGCATTATAGTTACTTTATTATGGTGTATGCATTATGGAAACTGAAATACTGTACATCATTGTAGTAAAAGTAATGCTGTATTAAAACCTTAATTGCAAGTGTGCTGTAGGATTTTGGGTCCTACAGACTCACTTGAGTTTCTGCTGTAGTTTGGAGTGATTTTTAGGGTTTTGTTTTTGTTGTTTTGTTTTCTCATCTCCTTAAGGTAAAAGGAAAAACCTCAGTAGATGTCTAGTCGTAAATTCCTGCAAACTGCAAGTATTGTGAATTAGCATTGAACTGCTATACCATAGCTACACCTATGGGGAGAAGATAACATCAGCATGTACCCTTTGTATTAGGTGCTGATGTATAGCTTCAATAATCAATTATCAACCCATGTTTTCTTGAGGTTTTTTTGCAATGGTGATTTTCAATAGGCATGGCTTCAATGGTAGTTGTGCATTTCTTAGTTGTTCTTAGTTGAAAGTTGTGTTGAATATTGAATAAAATGCTAGTGTTTAAGGGATGAGGAACCATTCTGAGTAAAAGCAGATATCAGAACATGTCTGAAAAAGGAAATTGTGATTTATAATGATGAAATTGTGTTTATTCACATATTAGAATACAATATGCATACATAGCATTTTGTTTGTTTATTCTCAAGCCCATCCTTGAGCTTCTTGTCAACTACTCCAATTATATGGTTAGGGTAACAAAGACTTTGTTTTTTACTGATACTGGGAAGGCAACCCAGTGTTAGTGGAAGGAAGATGGGTTAAGTAGCTCTATCTTCAGAGTAATATCCTATACTGAGTGACGACTGCAGAGCAGGTTGAGGTGCTTATGCTCTTACATGTATTTGATACAAAAATTTCTTGATGATGTGGAATCAAACTTGCTAACTGGGTCTTAGATTGATAGTTCAGGATAGGAATTTCCAAAGATTCCCTGCTGATGGGTTTTAAGTATATACTCAGTAAACTTGATAAACAAGTGGACTTCTGCAGTACATGTGCTTTTAATTACCATATAACAAAAAGATCTTCCTCTTAACTTCAGATTATACCCTTGGTTAACGCTATTATTGAGGTGGGTTGTTATACAACAAATATGAAAAATGAATTCTGATCCTTTCTCCAAGTGTTAGTTGAGCATATTAGATTGAGTTTACCAATTTTTATAATAAAAATTACTTTCATGTATGGCTACTTAATGCCCAGCTGGACCTTAGCAGTTTATATGGTTAGTACTGTAGATGGCCGTATACTCCAGGCTGCCAGCCTGCCTCTGGGAAGTATGAAGGGGTGTGAGTAAGAATAGAATAGTAACTTGTGAGTGCTTCACTGAAGTCCACATCCTTCTTTTGCCCAATTCTTTCAAAACTGGCTTCTGTTGTAGGTGCCTCATAGTGTATGTATACATGTGTGTGTGTTGTGTGATTTTTTTTTTTCCTGTGGTTAGGTTTTTTGTTGTTGTTGGGCTTTTTTCTTAAGTAGTTAGTTGTTTAATTTGTTTTGGTATTGCATCTTGCAGTTAAGAGGCTAACCTGGGTGACTTTCTAAGAGTACCCCATACTTGAGGAAATGTGAATGATGATTTTAGGAATGGAGAAACAGATTGCCCATTTATGTTGGACAATTGATAATGTCTTCCTCTTCCCCAGAGTTTTCAAATTTACTGTGTTGAAACTATGCTGAGATGATGTCTGTCACATAACATATTCTCTCAGGTAGTAATGTGGTGAGCATCACTATGTGATTCATATATAAAGATCCTTTTCTAGAATGTTTATGGTAGAGAGCCATGTGATGAACTGATGTTAATAAACATGACAAACTATTAAATAAAAATATTACCCTGAAAGCATTAGTATGCTACTGGGACTGATTTTAGGTGACACAGGCCTTCTAAATATATATGTATGGTACATTCTATTTTCATATAACAAATTGATATTATATAACAGTTATTACTGGCTTTTGGGACTACTGCAAATGTGTTTTTTAAATGTGCAGTTTGTCTGAATAACCAAGAAAGATGTGTAGAAGTCATTTTAGTTGTTTGGGTTTGTTTGGGTTTGTTGGGGTTTTTGGTTTTGTTTTTTGTTTTTTAGTTTTCATTTTAGTCTGCTGGTGTTGTTTCCATACCTAAATAGTTTTGCATGTAAGAGCTGGCCCAGCTTTAGCCTTATTTGAAAACGTGGGTGTCCTAAACATCTTGTCAGTAAAGACTGAGGCTTTATGGAAGAAAAAAAGTCTAGAGTAGCAGTTGACCTTTTCTGCCTCTTCTGTTATATTCTTGTCACTTTAAATTGCTACTTCTTTTGAGATTGTTGGCACATTGCAGAGTGTAGTTGGATATGCATTCTGAGATACTTTAAAAAATTTATTTTGCACATGAGAGCCTTCTGGGACATAAAAAGATTAGTCAGAGCTATTGTCAAAACATTTTCTTTGTAGTTTATAGTAACAAAAGCCTATTCTAGAAATTCTAAGTATTCAAAACAATTCTTTGGTGGTTGGTTTTGGTGTTTTGTTTTTTTTTTTTCCCAAATGAAAGAAGCAACATTTTTGGTTTTGGTAAGATAAAAGTCTCGGACTTAATTTGATTTATGTTGCAGTTTATCTCTCATTTATCAAATCATTGCTAATTACAGCACTGAAAAGATTTTCTAATTGCTGAAACTGCCTTTAGCATAACTTTTGAGCTTTGCAATGATTTTGTGCTGACAATCTGCCTGTACTGAATCTGAGGTGTGGGTTTATGGAAGCTGGTTTTAAAACTTATTTTAAAATATGAAATTCTAATAATTTTTAAATATCCTCTGTAGTGTCTGAGGCCAGTTTGCCAGAGCCTTATAGTAGTATGTCAGGCTCTGAAAGTAGCAGTTAATGATTATAAATTAACCTGTGCTATTGATTTGGTATATTTCAACACATAGATTTAAGGGAATCAATAGAAGGATGTGATTCTTCTGGAAGGATTGCAGAAATAAGAGATTTTGTATGAGACATTGACAGTTTAGATACAAAGTTTTTTGACCTCTGAAGTCTCATCTTTCTCTTTGTTTTTCCTTATTGTTGAACAATATCAATTAAACCTCATACCACTCTTTCCTAAGGAAGTTTAGAATGGACACCCCACCAGCAGCTCTGGGGCTTTTCTCTGGACTAGCAGGGACCAGCTTCGAAGTCCTATGCACCAAGCTTGACAGACCTGCAGAATTTCAAATGTACTATACATAGAAGTGCTTTTGCATATTTGGGGAAAATAATTGCACCACTTCAAAGAAGAAAATTAAATCTTTATCTTTGTCCAGTGTTTGTGAACATGTAGTGAAAAGAAAGGATATACAGAGATGGAGTATTCAACATAGAACCAAATGTGAATAAGACCAGTGGGGAAAGAGTATGCCGATAAGCAGAGGAGTGAGTGTTATTTTAAGCAACTGTTTGAATTAAGTAAATTATGAAACAACTATTTAGAGAGGTTTGGTATTTTATAATTTGTATAACTTTTGGATCATATGGGCCTTTGATATTTCTGGGTAAGATATTTTTTTTTCAGTTGAATGAGGAGAAACTTCTGTAAAGTTTAGAAAGAAAATGTTGGATAAGGAGTAAGAGGGAAGAATAAAAAAAAATTCCTAAAAGTGACCATGTGTGAAATGGTGGCTGTGTTGCCACCTTGATGTGTTTGACAGTTTGTAGTTGTCCAAGATGGCAGGAACTGACTGGGGACCCTTCTTCAGTTCCATCTGCTGTGCACTGAACACTTTCCTCATTTTGCAGCAAAAGAAAGAGAGGATCTGGACAGCACTTGTGTTTCTTAGTCTTAACACCTGTTTTGAGGAAGCCTTAACTTCTCACTGGATGAGACAAAAGTTCTGTTGGGGCAAGTAGGAAAAAATGATAGTATAATTGATATGTGTGTATTTTTTGAAAATAAAGAACCAACTTAAATTTGTCTTCTTTCTGGCACTTGCCACCTTCTCTGTGAAATCAAAACGCAAATGTTCCTTTTATTATGTTTAATGTAAGTTTTGTGACTTTCATTGTTGACAGTAGTGGATCATTGTCAGGCCTGGAAAGTGAAGTTATACAAACTTGCCACGTCAGCTAATGGAGTATCTGATAGCAATAGTAGGTTTCTTCTCCATTAACTAGAATTAGCCCAGATTAAACTTGCTTTATAAGGAAGTTTCATTACAAAAGCGAAGTTCAAGCATCCTGTATCCTTTCCTGATTTTGGGTGCATGTGTTCAATACATATGCTGGCCTTGCTAAGTCTGCTCCATTTACTTCAGCTTCTCAAGGTACTTTGTTTTGATCCCTTGTTCCTTACCATAGTCCTGGATAGTCTCTCTCTTTATGTCAGGGTTCCAGTAAGGAGCTTTGTCCCATTTCCTTTTGAATCCCATTGACACAGTGCCTGGGAGAGGAGGAAGAGAGGTGCACCTCAGCCTTCTTGCAGAGTCATTTGATCCCTACCCCAAATCAACTTCTAGTTTTTTATTGCCAATAGTTTCTGCCAAACTTCATGCCCCAGTCCTTTTTAAACTGGTGGAGTTCTTATTTTCTTTGCCATTTAAATGGTGCAGTCCTTTGTTTGTTTGTTTTGGTTTTATTTCCTCTATGTGCTTCCTGTGATATTGTTAAAAGTTAGAGGAGCAGTGAGAATTTTAAAGTTTCTTCCTACTAATGGTTCATTATTCTTGGGAGTATGTATAAATTTTGTTTGTAGGCTTTTCTCTGCATTTAAATACTCCTATTGCAGAGAGAATCAGGGGGTTTAGTAGCTAAAGAAACTGATTCTGCAGTTTCAAAGCAAAGTAAATGTGCACTCCTGACAAAAAAGATGTTCTGCATCCAGTTGCATTTTCCCACTGCCTTCTTGTGCCAGCATTAGAATTTACTTGGCCACCTAATTGTAAGGGTTTTTGCCAGGTTTAGTGTTCAGCTGGCAAAATTCCTTGAGTGAGTTTACTGTGCAACCACATAAATGCTAGTGCCTTCAAGAAGGAGGTTACAGAAGCCTGTGGTCAATTTTTAAGTGAAATGGAACAGTGGCCTGCATTAAGAGGACCTTCTTGGAAAGAAGTGGCAAGTAACACTGCCGAGGTTTCTTTGTGGGGAAGCAAAGTCTGAACTTGAACAGTTTACGGTGTCAAGTCGAACATCCATATTCTTTTATAACATTTAAACAGACCTGTTAACATACTTAATCAACAAACATATGAAAGTTGGCCCTGTTTTTGGTTTGTGGTTGGATCACATGAGCTCTAGAGGTCCCTTCCAACCTGAGCTATTCTGTGATTTTTGGGTTGTGTTTTTTTTTTAAGCTGTCATTTGAATTAGCCTTCAGTCTCCACTTGTGGCTTACACATGGTAAGCAACCTTTTCTGCATAAAATGCCAATATTTGCTTAACTATTAAGTGTACTACAAAAGAACCAAAATTGATGGCTATCTTTAGAGAGATGTTCTGTGGGAGGTAGTGAGACATTTTAAGTAATTCAGATGCCTGTCAGCTAAGTAGCTGGTATTAAAATTCTGTGCAGCAAATTGCTAAAACATACAATATTTCAAATGGAACTCCTGTTATATAAATAACCTTTGGAAGACAAGTGTTCCCGTATAATGAGTCATTGCACAAAGTTTTGTCTGCTACACCCTGATGACTACAAAATTCTCCTTAGGAGTTGAAAATTTGAAGCAAGACTAATGGTTTTTACCTGA
>VYZX01031651.1:4863-32678 GCA_013401335.1 Brachypteracias leptosomus
TGACACCCTGCATTCTGAGATTGCTACCCAAAGGTGTGTCATAATGAATAAGTGTTCTCTCTGTGTTCCAAGTATTATGAAAGGAAATCATGGCTTCATCCTACCTCTACTGGAAGCTCTTCATGCCTAGTACTTTGCTGTCTAGTGGATTTTCACAGTTACTTCTTTGTGGCAGCTCTAAATATTTTAAATGTAATTAAACAGTTTAAAAATGTCTTTTTTCATGAAGGAAAACATATTTTAAATTCTAAATCTTATTAAAATGCACACAAATAAAAATATAATTATGATTATAAATATAGAGAGAAGTTAAAAGCATACATTATATGGGGAAATTAAACATAGCATGCAATGAGAACTGGGTGCTTAACTCTGGCGTATATCACCTCAACAAGCCTGTACTAAGGCTAGTCATGAGGAGAAGTTTCTAATGAAACAGACAGTGAAATATTACAAAAGACTGCGGGACAGTTGGAGTAGACTGCTGACCTTTAATGTTGTAAATTGCACAAAAATCTGACTCCATGACCAAGGATGATCCTGTATTGAGGCAGAAGGACAGATTAAATGAACTTCCACTGCTCCTTCCAATTCTGTAAATCTGTAATTTTATTAACTGATTATTTTTTGTGTGTGTGTGAAACTCAAGTTTTTAAGGTTCATTGGCTAGGGAAGAAATTTATTTTGGAGAAAGTAAAGATAACACACTGCAGAGTTGATAAACAAGAATGATTTCACGACATGAAGTATAGAAGAAAATACTACTGATGCTGGAATTTATTAACGTAATCATTTCAGCATGTTAGTTTTTGCTCAGCAAGATTATTTCAGATTTTTTAAAAATAGGGGAATGCTATTCTAGCTAGCCAGGATACATCAGCTTATACTAGTGACAAATATGGAGTGAAACCTCTCCAGATATACAGTTCTGCCAAATTAATTATTTAATAAACTACATCTGAATAAGGAGCCAGAAAGTCTTTTAATTGAAGGTGAAGAGGTTGAGAGAAATACTTGAAACAAAACTAGAAGCACATACTATAGAAAAAATATCTGTATATAGATTTTGTTTTGTCTTGTTGAGAATCAGGACACCATGATATAAAAAAGACATAATTGTCTTGAATTTAATGATGTTTTCATTCTAGGTTTCAAACTAGAGAATACCACCTGCTGAATACTTTGTGGTATATTTTCTTTGGTGAAAGCTGTGAAAATCAGAGATCTTTATCTCACATCTTTCTTCACTAGGGAGGTGGATGGTTATCAAAACATCTTCACAGTTATCTTCCATTTCTGAAATAGATAAGAACAACCATGTATATATGAATACTAACTGAATTATGTTTATCCGACATTAACATTTGAATGGATCTGAACAACAGGAATGACGATAATGCCTGAATGATTCATAATCAATGTCACTTCCCCTTTTAAATTTATGGAAAGTGGAACACTTAGCAAAGAGACATTCAACAAAGCAGGTAAGTCAAGAAGGCCAAAAAATACAATAAAAGTAAACTATCAATGGAATAATAAATCTGTGTGATTTATAGTATGAAAATCTTAATATAAAACATTTTAGGACCATGTTTCAATGGCACTCACTTAAAAAAAAAATTTCAAGAATGCTGGAGAATATTTACTGAAAGTAAAAAACCTTTTTTTGCAGCTCCTTAGATATAATTTTACATGAAGTTTTGAACATGTAGAAATTGTTAAACTTAGATCATATCTATTTAGGGATAATAATGGAATTCACTAATTGTGAAATAATGTCAAGCACTCTTTAAAATTAAAGGACACACATCCATTGCAGGTAGGTAAGAAAGAGAGGGAGAGTAGAAAGAAAGGAGAGAGAAAGAAAAGAAAGGAAGGGACGAAGGGACGAAGGGATGGATGAAGGGGAGAAAAGAAAGAAGGAATGAAGGAGAGAGGGGGAAAGAGAGAAAATAGATAACAAGAGAGAATGTAAACATTTAAAATCATGGATATTTGTGAATAGTTTCACTAATTTCTGAAAAATAAGGTCACTTCAGGGCATTTGAGGATAACATGGTTAATTCAGGACAAAGTATCATGATTTTATTTATGCAGATGGGTTCCAACTCTTCTGCATTCCCTCACTACTGCTTCTGAGGTGAAAATAGCTTAGCAAGAATTGATGACCAGAATCCATTCAGACTGCCTGTGTCATCACCTAAGACAATAGTTTCTTCTGGTGCAAAACTGGAACTGCTATTAAGCAGTTTGTTAAAATGACTGTTCTGAATTTTAGAAGGTTACCTGATCAACCTATGTTGCCAGTGAGATACCACTCTCTTATCAAAAGCTACATCAGTAAGTTTATATTAGGATAAGATGTAAAAAATATTCAACAGAAAATATTTTATATATGTAGGTATGTTTATATATGTATTTATAGGCATTTCACAAAATGATTTAACATACAATCATTAAACATGAAAAATAATTTTATGATACCTAAGACAACTAAGTACCATTGAATGGCTTAATAACCTAGTTGCTTCAGCTGATTTTACTCAAAATTTGTGTCAAATTAAAAATATTTCTCAGATTTACAAGAAAATATATTAACATACAATTTTTTTTAAAGACTTTAATAGGCAGAGAAGAAAATGCGAGATGTAGTTTTGAGAATTTGAAATTTTGTGAGAATTTAAATACCTTACAACATTAAGACACTTTTTGGAACTTTGTTTTTAATACTTAAAAAAAAAATAATTCCGGCAATAGTAAAGGCTTCTATTGTTTTTATTTCTTTAATATTGAAACTGTATTTAGATTTCATATTAACTTGTATCAACAATATAAAGAAATAGATATTGAAGTGTAGTAATAAAAGGAGATATGGAATTGTTTTATAGAATGTCATCATTTCAGCATTTACTGTTACTTGAATAAATCTACATTTGAAGTGATTAAATGTCTGTTCTTCATAGGATTCTAGAGTTAACTCTATTCCCTCTATACCTAGCAGCCATGACAGTTAAGAATGCTTTATACCTTTTACCTCCCAGAGTTTCTTGACTGATGATAGTCTGGATTTCCTTTGTTAGCCATTTACACTTTTCACAAAACACCTTTGTGAGAAGTGCTACTATTGGTGACTCCTTGAAGTCTTCAGACTCCTGGGACACAGGCTGTCACATCTGCAACAATTATATGCAACTTCATATAAAGTGTCTAACCACTTGACTATTTGTTTTCTTATTTTATGCAATAGAAATAACGTAAGTAAAGTCAGGTAAAGCACATATAACTACTGGAGAAGAGCATTTCAGAGGTAATGTAAGACTTCAGCAATTATTTGTCTATAATAGGTTTAAACAGAAGATTCTCATGTAAGGTATTGGTATTTCCACTTATTTGAGTAGGGTTATTTTATAGTGTAGCTAACATATTCATGAGGAAATGCTCCAGAAACACAAGTCATTCTTGTATTATTATGTCAAGCAACAGTAAAATTAGAGTCCTGAACTCTGGAAATCTATCAGCCTGCAGTCATCTCCAGAAGAGTCAAACCCAATATAAATCATCTCTGAAATTTTTAAGAAAGCCAAGGACAAGATGCTCTGATGACTCTCTTACAGCTTGGAACTGAGAAATTCTTGGCTCAAAATGCTGACTTTTAGCCAAGGTACTGTACAGTAGGTTTACTTTTTGGCATTTTATAATCACTTCAGAAAAAGCACAAGGTGATTATAGAGAAAAGGCTGAGGTAAAACAAGGGCAGAAAAAATAAACGGTTATGACTGAGAAAAAAAAAAATCTGTAGAGTTCTAGCTGTAGTGAATATTTTATTCTTAGATGAAGGGACTTAACTATGGTAAAAACCCCTTTCTTCTATCAACATTACAGATTGTACTTTGTGACAGACCTCAGTTTCATGCTTTACAGCTGTCTGAGTAAATTAAATATGAACAGACATAGTACCTAGGATTTGGATTAAACTGGTGTTGGTTTTCAGTGCTGTATTTCGCGAAGTTTTGGCTCTTTGATACCACAACATCAGTGGACATCAGAAGTGTTAATGTGTTTAGTCTAACAGCACCCATGTAAGAGATACCTGATCCCTGCAAAGGCAGAAGAGCTCAAGCACTGAAGTCTGGACTGGAATTGAGACAGGCAGTTGCTGTTTGCTTAAAGTAAGTGAATGGAAATGATTCAGGATGAAATGGTGCTATTAGAAAGAATCTGAAATTTTATGGTAATCGTACTATTCACAGAAATAAATATAAAAATATGTAAGTTTACAAAATTCTGGACTAGACAACCCAGATATCTTAAAATGTGATCCAAATATAATTTTGATAACAAAGACTCCCTTATCTGATGTTACTACAGTAATGGAATCCTAGAAAGTAGAAAATATTATTTGAAGTTCAGAAAAAGGAAATAATCTGTTGGGTTTTTAATTATTTATTTTTTTTAGTAATTCATGACTAAACTGCAAAAAAATAAAACCCAAAAAACACCCTGGTACTATTTTATTGGTTTTTAAAAGACGTTTCTGAAGTATCTTCTATTACAAATTCACCATAATACAAATATAACTGTCAGTTGTATTACTCTCGTGTTTTTATTTTGGGAATACACATAAAGTATGTATGTGCTTCATGAATATTGTTTTTGTTTTATGCAAATGGGAAAGCTGTGCTCCAAATCCTAGTAACATGGTTTATTTTTTGGACATATTTCAAAGGATTGGTCTACGAACATGATTTCAGAAATAAGTATGGTCTTATAGCTATGAGTATCATCTGTTAAATCTTAAGTCTTCAATCATATCTTACAAGCAAGACATGGGCATATACAATGGGCCTTTGACATTGCCCCCATAACATCCCTCTTTCTAATATGGAGAGATATGGATTTGATGGGTGGACTGTTCAGTGGATGAGAAATTGGTTGAATGATTGCATCCAGAGGGTAGTCGTCAATGTATTGAAGTTCAGATGGAGATCAGTGACAAATGGTGTCTCTCAGGGATCTGTACTGGGACCAGTGCTATTTAATATCTTCATCAATGACATAGTAGGACATCAATGACTTGCTGCACCCCAGCAACTTTGCTGATGACACCACACTGAGTGGTGCAGTTGACACACCTGAGAAACGGGATGTCGCCTAGAGGGACAAGCTTGAGAATTAGGCCTAAGGGATTGAGAGCAGCCCTGCAGAGAAGGACTTAGGGGTACTGGTGGATGAAAAGCTGGATATGAGTTGGCAATGTACGCTTGCAGCCCAGAAGGCCAACCACATCTTGGGCTTTATCTAAAGAAGCGTGGCCAGTAGGTGGAGGGAGGTGATTCTTTCCCCCTACTCCACTCTGGTGAGACCTCACCTGGAGTACTATATCCAGCTCTGGAGCCCCCAAGAAGGACATTGGCCTTTTGGAGTGGGTCCAGAGGATGGCCACAAAGATGATTGGTGGGCTGGAGCACCTATTCTGTGAAGAAAGGCTGAGAGAATTGAAATTGTTCAGCCTGGAGAAGAGAAGGCTCCAGGGAGACCTTATTGTGGCCTTTCATACTAAAAGTGGCCTATAAGAAAGATGGGGACAGTTAGGGCCGGTTATGACAGGAAAAGAGGTGACAGTTTTAAACTAAAAGAGAGGAGATTTAGACTAGATATGTGGAAGGCATTTTTTGCAATGACAGTGGTGAAACACTTGAGCAGGTTGCCCAGAGAGGTGGTAGATGCCCCATCTCTGGAAACCTTCAAGGTCAGGTTGAACAGGGTGCTGACCTACCTGTTCTAGTTGAAGATGTCCCTGCTCACTGCAGGGTGGTTGGATAGATGACCTCTAAGGTTCCCTTTCAACCCAAACTATTTTATGTTTCTATGATTCTATGTGTAACCCCTAAAATATAAAAAAATATCTATGACAAGAGATAGAGATGTGATCATTTTTTCATTTTTGTTATTATTCAGTGGGTTCCCATTTACATACTCACAAGTAGCACTGATAAAGGATAGCATAGTACTAACACTGCCAAAGTGGCAACATAATCTTATCTAAAATTGGCTTTAATTGCAACAGTAATTGATTAAAAACCTGGCCTTACTGCATAAAGCATGCTTTTTGAAGACAGGCAGGTTACTGGCCTGGCCTGTTCAAACTTGTATCTACAGATAATCCCATATGTTTTCTCTTCTCAGCTTTCAGTGTGCCTGAAGTGTACACAAATGTAGAGAGCTGGCTAAAATTTGAGAAGAAGGAGCCTGTCCTGTTAGCTTGGATGGAGAAAGCTTTATTCCATCAGATGTTAAAAAGAAATGCTACTGTGTTCTTTGTGCATCACTGCAAAAGTGTTGCCAAACATAAACAGAAAGGCAGGGACTATGAAATTCACAGTATTGCATCTCCTTTAGGCTACAGGAGACTGGGGAAGTAATTGAGTTTGTGGAAGATAATTACAACCCTTTGATATATCAGAGGCAACTTAGCTTGCCTCCTTTGCTTGGTGTACCACAAAAGACTTGAATTGCTTTCTGGTTTCCATGAGTTAGTTGTGTGAATTGTTTTCTCCAATGTTTACCTAGGTGAGTCCCTGTAACATGTTAGGAAGATACACTTAAATACAGATCACATCAGCAGGCAAACTGTTAATGGCCTAGGATTAAATTATTACTTATGCATCAGTCGACTTCTTCACCAACTTAATGAGCATTGGTTTTGGATGCTGAAATTAAATAGAATTATGAGGAGATTTATGTAATTTGTCTGAAATATACAAATTGGTATAGCCAACATCTAGACTCTAGCCTTCTTTTCAGCAGGCACAGAAGAGATTTTCATTGTTATTTATCTCTTCCACTATGCAAAATTTCTTACTGAAATCAAAGCAAAGACTTAAAAACCTACTATATAGATCAGAGAGAGCAACAGAATTTAGCCTCACATTTGTAAATATGTGTCTTTTTTTTTTATAGGCAGAAGTTAAAGGCAACAAAATTTACTGTTTTAATCAGTCATTTGACAACACAGGGCTCAGAAAAGCAATTAACAACTTATGAAGCATAGAAAAAGCATACACAATTAGGAAGACAAACAATAGAATAAAGACTATCTCCTCTGGAGAAAAGTAAGCTGTGATTTCCCTGCCACCTGAATTTGGCTCATTACTGAAGAGACTGCTAAAGATCTCCCTAATGACAGAAAATCATCAGACCATAAGGAAAATACATAATACTACATCTGCTCCATTAAGAATGGCAGCCATAATTCTTTTAAACATAAAGCTTTAACTTGAATCAAACAACTTACTTTTAGTCTATCTAGAAATTATAATCCTGCCACCTCTGTATGAACTTTAGCTGCCTAAACCCACTCTAGTTCAGCAATATTTTAGAAAGACCAAATCCAAGTTAAATGAGGGAATTCAAAATCACAGAACGAAAGCAATTTCTTAAGATATGTTTGCTAAAATTTATTCTGTGACAAACTAGAGTCCAATCCAGATTGTTTTGCAGACTTCCCACTCAGTTCAGTAAAATTTGGATAAGATCCTTCTGACATAACACTATTACGGCATCCATATATTTAGGTGTACAGCTCTACTTACCATTTCCAATTCTGTGTGTTCTAGTTGAGCAAAATATTTTTTTGCAATAATATGAATCCCAGATCTGTGCCCAATAGACTGTCTTTAAGACTTGTAGATTCTGTGATAGATTCTGCGAATGTTTCTCTTTCTTTTTAAGCCTTGTCTGTGAGGAGTAACACCTCTGATAGTTGCTACAGGTCTCCTAACAGACCACCAAGGATTAGGGTTATCTAAAAATACTGAGTTCCTGTTCTTGATCAAATAATTTAGACACAAAGTATTTATCTCCTGCTCACTTCCTCTGCTGCCTCACACCATGAACTGACATTAAAGTTAGCAAGATTGTATGTACAACAAATAAAACAATATAATCTTCCATAGTAATGAGCTGATCCTACAACAGTTTTCGAGTAAGAAAATTCCACTTGAATTAGGAATGAATACTTCCTTGTATTAAGCTTCAGTACAGGTCAAATTCATACCAGTACTAGAAATGTCTCTCATAAAAATGGAATTTTAAAACAAGTTCTTGTTCTACAAATATGCTATAACAATAACATGACCTATGCTTTTTATCATCTTTAAAATATTTTCTTCATTACTCAACCGCTTAAAGACTTTTAAAAACTGTTTATAGAAGATTGGTTTATTTTGTTGTTATTTTTTTCCTAGAGAATAAATCCATCTTGAAAGTTTATCTCAAATGTTGAGTTTTATCCTTTTTAATTAGAGGACATCAACAATTGTCTTTGTAGTCTAGTAGCTCTTTGAACTGCCTTTGAAACAAGATCAGAGACTACAATAAAAGAACTTCCTACTGTACAGTTTTATACCGTTCTATGTGAGATGCTTAACATGTTGAAAAACTTAATATTATTCAATATTTGCAGCCCTAGAAAGAGACAAATGTGGGGTTTTTGCTGTCATTTCTTCTTATGTACTTTGCTGAAGGAAAATAAGTTTTTAGCAGCAAACTTCATTTACTAAAAATAATGTTTTGTGGAAGGGAAGCTATATTTAAGTTTTCTTACCATTGTCCAAAGCAAATAATGTATGTAGGGAAAAAATAAAAATATCTAAAATGGAAAACATTTATCTGAAGAAAATCCCAGTCCTAAAATAATCCAAAAAATAGTAAAATTAAAGACAAATGTAATTTGAAACTAAGAGTCCATGTGTAGGACCCCTTTTCCTCTTACAGATGCTCATTTTCCTTCTCAGCAGCCTAAATATTTTGAGCTCTCAGGACTCTCAGCTCATGCCTTGCATATTTTTTCCCTGTGGTTTTAATTTGCAGGGAGCAGGGCTGCCAAAGCAATCCGAGTGAGCCCAGGCCGGCACGGGGTGGGGCGGGGATGAAAGGCTCCCATGGGGCCTTGCCGTGACCTACTTCCAGGGCAGCCAGACATAACACGGGAACCACGTGCTCCCACCCGCCGTCAAAACAAACCATTAAAAGCAGCAGCTTAAGTCTGATTTAGGACCCTCTGGTCTTTAAGTGGTGTCTGACGTTTTTGATCTGCTAACTGATCACAGGTGGATGAAAGGGGATCTCTGAGACAATTAACTGAGAATTCGACAGGTTCACTGTTACAAAGGGGGGCAGCTAGAGTTTCACCTTAGGACAGCATTAAAAAAGCAGCACTCGATGAGTGCCACGGCGAAGGCATGAATGAAAAACATAGGATGAAAACATGCCCTGCTTAATATCCGTGTATCAACTCTGCCCTAAGTGTCACATTCTGCTGATGGAATTCTCGGTTCTACCCTCAGTAATGCTGTGTTTCAAGGGCTTCAAATATTCTATGACAAATAGAAGTACAGCTAAAAATGGTTGGGAAAAACATTGTGCATAAGAAACCCTAGCAATGACAGCAAAAGTAATGATTTTTCAGGAAATAAATCAACTATATATTGCTCAAAAAACCCCCTAGTGTTTTTAGAAAAAAGATTCCAAACTGATTAGGTTAATATTTGAGGTTATTTCTTCTTTCATGCCCTCCACATGATCTTAGTATTATACTTAGCAAAGCCTGAGTAGAGACACTGAGGCAGGATACCCATGTCAACACTTTCAGAGGTAGCTAGCTGAATTTTCCTGTACTGGAATTACAGAATAACTATTATTTGGTAACTAGTTATTATTACTATTATTATTTCGATAAATGTTAATTTTGAACAGCATCAGAGTACATAATATCAGCCCAACAGCCACTGAAACAGACAAATTCCTTATTCTACACAAAAAAAGGGGAGAGAATTACACTTTTTTTGTTTTGGGGCTTTCTGTTTGTTTGGTTGGTTGGTTGGTTTGGGGATTTTTTTTCTTTTTTTTTTCCTTTGGCCATGGATTTTCTCTTTGTTGAAATGGCAAGTTGGTACAAGAAGTCATCAGACAGTAAAAATCCACCCCTACTGTATGCTTAGCCACTGAACCAATGTCCTTTTAGAACTCCTTCATATGAGAATCAATAGGTTTGGGTGAATAAATGACTGCTGCTATGGTGGGCAGTGATTTATTGGCAATTGTTAAGAAAGGGAAAGTTGTAAAACATTTAATTTCTCATGTCTTCTTATTTATAGCTAAAGTAACTAGGGGAAAATGCTATTCTATAGTTAAGAATGCATAACACTGCACTACCAATAATAGGGGAAAAAAGTACATCAAATACCACAACCCCCATCTTTTCCATAGAAAATCCCTTCCCCTTCTTTGTCTCAAAATACAGTACTTAGAGATATAATTAAGTGTAGCACTGGAGGAACCACATGTCAGCTTATGTTCTATAATTGCTAACATATTTGCACCAGTCCAGTGATACATCTAAATATATGGCTCATTGTAGGAGTGATTCTCAAAGACAAGGTAAAGTTGAACATGCTCACAAACATGGGCAGCTCCACCAGGAATTGCCTGGCTTGGCAAAATTGCAGCTCAGTGGTAAGAGGAGCCCATCACCCCGGTGCAGTTGGCCCTACAATGTCTAGTCCCACAGTGGGCTGTTTCTTAGTGTAAGTCTGCTTTTTTTTAGTCTCTCTCACATGCCATGAACTCTAGACCTCCCATGACGCAATATTATGCCTTTTGTAAGCTCTCAGAATAAAGAAGCAGCAGAGCTGGTAGGATGTCTTTTATTTTCTAAATAATTTTCTGTATTTACACCACTTTTGCTGCTTAGGTCACTCCACAGATGTAGCCTGAGCACATCTGGGGTCTCCTGATCCCATGTTAATTATAGGGAACAATCTAACAGTTAATCTAGAATCTTCTTCCATTTTGGCCAAGATTCATCTTTTTCAGATTAGAACCCTAGAAATGAGGCATTTAGACTAATTCTTCTTACTGGGAGGTGGAGAGGAGGTGGTTGGAGAGAGAGACTTTCAAAAAAGCAAACATAGCTGTCTAAAAGATGCTTAGGAGTTGGAGGGCCTTCTACAAATATGTATCCCTCTCTGCAAGGATGTCACTAGCAAAATTTTCTCCGCTGTCAAAAGCAGAAACTACTACCCACCAATCCTACAAGACAAATAAATACTCTCTTGCTTCTTCTCAGACTTCTGGGCAAGGACCTGAAAATAATTTTAAGAATCTAAAGACTCTGTGATGGGTTTGGGCATGGCTATTCTGTGCCACCTTTTTTAGAAATTGTCCCTTTAAAACTCAAAAATCCTGATATAGCTTACATATTTTATTAAGACATTTCAAAACCAAAGCCCCATTATTTTGTTCTGTGAACATTCTTTTTCATTCCAGAGTGTCCCTCAATTTTCTTGAAAGAAAAGAATAAATCTTGACTTCTTGAGACCTGACTTTTTTTTTCTGAATTATATTTTCTTAATTAAGATTTGCTTATTAATTTTTCAAAGTTCCATTGACTAAATTATTTATTTAAACATCTGCATTTATATAGTTACATAAATATATATATCACATATATAGAGAATATATTATATACTTTATATATAATCTAAAGGCTAACTGGGGTCAGATGATTTGCTTAAAAACTTTGACTTTTAAGCTAAAGGTGGGAGGAAGTGTCCAGCTGAGGTATTTCCCTGATTTGTGCTTGTATTGTTTGGGTTTAGGGTTCTTTTTTTAATATTACCATCATCTTCAATTCTTATATCTGATGGAGTCTTAGAAAAAAAGTAATATATTACATATATATGTCTTGTATCAGGAATGGCATAGTCAGCAGGACTAAAGAAGTGATTGTCCTACTGTACTTGGTGCTGATGAGGCTGCATCTTGAGTACTGTGTTCAGTTTTGGACACAACAGTACAAGAAAGACATTGAGGTTCTGGAGAGGGTCCAGAGAAGGGCAACAAAGCTGGTGAAGGGTCTTGAAGTCTTATGAGGAGTGGCTGAGGGAGCTGGGGTTATTTAGCCTGAAGAAGAGGATGCTGAGGGGTGATCTTATCACTCTTTACAACTACCTGAAAGGAGGTTGTAGGAAGGAGGGCATTGGTCTCTTCTTACAAGCCACAGCTGACGGGACGAGAGGAAATGGTGTTAAGTTACACTAGGGGAGGTTTAGGTTAGACATTCGGAAAAATTTCTACACTGAAAGGCTTATCAAGGACTTTAACAGGCTGCCCAGGGAAGTGGTTGAATCACTGGTAGTTGAATCACAGTGTATGGTGATTCCAGGGATCAGGTAGCCAGCCATCAGATAGGGTGCTCAAGGATATGGTGTAGAAGTGATCTGGTAGAGATAGATAATGGTTGGACTCAATGATCTTAAAGGTCCTTTCCAATCATAGTAATTCGGTGATATAAAATTTTTTTAAGAAGGCAAAAACCTTATATTTAAATGAAGATATAAATGATCAAAATCTCTCAAACCAATGGATTTTTCTGAGTGCAACTTCCCCACAGAATAAGGGAAAAAGTAAGGGAGTTTCTGTACTGCTGGAGGTAATCACTGCTTGTAAAACATTCTTTCAGCCTTCTTACTTTCTTCTGGTTCTTCATATTATTGATTGGTTCATGAATAGCAAATCTCCCCAAAATGTTTTGTTATTCCAGTTATCTAAATACTAAGCTGTTGTCATATGGCCTCTGCCTGTGAGGCATCATCCCTGTCCATGTATTTTGTGAACCTTATGCCAACATTCTTTATTGCATGTAGGTTTCCTTCAGAGGAAGACCAGGCATGCACCAGTAGAGTCCTGGTGATTTCTGAGAGCTCCTTCCATCTGGATAGACAAATCAAGCACTGGACTGTCTTTATCTTGAAAAGCAACCATTGTCAAATTGCCCTCTAATGGAACACCAGTGAAGACATTGATTGACTCTCTTGGTATTGACATCAGTTTTGACTGTTGATTGTACTTTTCTTCCAGAAAATTCTATTTGTAAAATGTCAACCCTGAAATGGCCCCTAAACCATCATCCTTTCCTCATTGCAGTGCCTTCTTGAGAGCTTCTTCTGCCACAATACAATCAGGAGGACATAATGTTTAATGGCTAGGAAGTAGGAAAATAGAGGAAATGCCATGTTTCTTTAATTTATGGAATGTGAAAAATTAGACAAAAACACAAATGCAATTCATATTAACAAGTATGAGTACCTAAATGGTCATTCTAAAAAATACATTTTTTGCAGTATGCAGCTTGCCCCTGAATGATCAGTTTATATAACAACCTCTTCTATTTGAGGTACAGTTATCCCTAAAACTGCTCACATGAAATGGTTCCCAGTTGAGATTACTCTACTTGTACTTTGCTGAAATGTACATATTACCATAAGAATAAAAAATATTATTTTATTCACTGTCATTATCATGTACTATAATGTTATCTTTCTAAAATCTGTATTATTCTCTTCGCATTTCGAGTTGCTCACTTGTACTTTCAACATCTTATAAAAAACATGCTGACATTAAATAAAAGCATATATTGCATTTGCTCTTCTAATTACTTTTTGTCTAAGATGATTGTACCAGATAGAAAACTTTGAAGTGTTGTCAATTTTATCAGGATAAAAAAAAAAAAATATCAAGCTTGCAACTTATAATTTTAATTTCTTAACATTCTTTTTAGTATTTAACAAAAACAGAGAATTATTTCAGGTTTTCATTTGTTTTGCTATTATTTTAATTTAATATTGCATATTTTTTTCTTTCATTTGCCTATCTAATATAATAAATACTATAAAAAACAATCCAATTACATTCATTACAGAGATAGCCTTGAATGTTTTCTCACTCCATGTTTACATGGGAAAATGGATACCTATTTATTAAAGTTATTTATCCACTTGATCCGTTAACACGTAAATTTTCTACAAGAATGTTCTCTTCATGATGCATGTACAATGACAGAAAGAAAAAAAATCCCAATAAAATAAGATTAAATAAAATCAATGAAAATTGCCCCATTGTTCTTTTATCCCGATCTCTGAGTTTTTCTTTTCATATAAACATGTCTTGAACTACTCTCCCTTTTTACTTCTGGGACTTTTTTCAAGCCCAAGTGTAGTTCCAAGGAAAATAACTAAAGACGACTGTTTAGTTTTCATTGTACCTGGCAAGTGAAAATTCTGGAGAACTGGAGGCTTGAATCAGAAC
This sequence comes from Brachypteracias leptosomus, assembly GCA_013401335.1. Taxonomy (NCBI): domain Eukaryota; kingdom Metazoa; phylum Chordata; class Aves; order Coraciiformes; family Brachypteraciidae; genus Brachypteracias; species Brachypteracias leptosomus. Next base: position 19,012 of record VYZX01031651.1, read on the forward strand.
AACAACTGACTCACTCTGTTTTCTCTTTTCCTTAGAATATGATTTATATTTCAAGGACATAAACAGAAAGCTCAAGAAATCTATTGCAGTATCTGGGGTTTTTTTGTTTCTTTTGTTTATATTTTAAACAAACAGCTTCATTATGCAATATTACTAAAATATTTCTACAAGATTTCACTACTCAAAGAAAATAGTACAGTAAGATCATGGAGTAGTAAAACTGACACTTTCTAAAGTCTCTTGAAGTCTTTAAACAAGTGGCAGTCCTTCACAAACTTCTGTGTCTCACAGGACTTCTGAAGAATATCATGTTGTTTCCTTTTTTTTCTCCCCATGCATTCTTTTTTTACATATATATATAACAAACACCATAAAACTGTGAGCAGCTTACAATGTTAATAGTAAAGCTGCATGATTTTGGCACAAAATATTAGCCATCATAAGATTTCTAAATAAGATACACAGATTGTTTTTACTGTGCTGGTCACTGTCGAGATTGATTTTCAAAACATTTATCTTTCTTACATTGTGACTAATCAGCCATGATTTCTGGATAAGTTGACAGAAACAGTGATTTAACAATCTAAAGATGTTTTAAATGAACTCAATAATTTTATTATAATTGCCATTATATGTGTGTTAATAAATTGTTTAGCTTGCATCTCACTTAATGTGAAGCTGTATTCCAACACTGTGAACATAAAAAAGAAACTCAGCAGCCCTTAAGTATATATATGGCATGTGCAAGACATTAGAGATGTGAGCTTTTATCTTTTATTGTCATATTTCATAGTAGAGACCTAGATTGCCTTATGTCTTGACTATGCCAACCACCCTGCCCCTCATCTGATTTTTCTCATGTGATTATGATGGAATGTGAACCCAGACTTCCCTGTTTTACTGCTTTTAAATACCAGTTTCAGACACTAATATCTGCCTCTGTTGTTCTAGCCTTTAATTTAGTCTACTGTCCAGGAAGTGGCCTATTTAATGCCTTCTCCCTTTTAGTTAACTAAACCCAGCTTGAAATTTCTAAAAGGAAACAGCTGCACTTTGGTAAAACACCAAAATCACTGGATACACTTCCATTTCCTTCCTGGGACTGAGGGGGAGGATTGATTGCTAAAACAGAAACAGACATTTTGTGCACTGGCAGGTGGTTATGCAACCTTTCTTCCACACAATATCTAGGTTTCACCTTCACCTAAGATTTGGTCTTATTCATGAAAGGCAAAAACCTGGCATAATGGACTGCACAAGTTGAAGTCCTTTAAGTTTCTGAAAAATAGAGTTTAAAATTGAAGTAAAAGACCAGAAAAAGTAGTCCAGATTTTGATTCTCCAGTAGTCTTCTCCCTGGCTTGCGTAGACCACATAATATTTTTTCCAGAAAAATTTGTTCTTGTCTTCCTTGAGAGTCAAGCTGAGTAACAGTAAACTGTGGCAGTGTAAAAGTGAGCTAACAAGCCCAGTGTGTCTAATGTTTATTTGAGAGAGCAGACTATCTGGCAGCAACTACCAACCTCTCTTGGATTATTTCTTAACTTTGTTATTGGGAATGCCAGCTGCAGTCAGTTCAGGTATCCTTAGGCATTTTGTTGCTGGTTTTGCTCAGTATCATCACAACTCTCCAGTGTAATTTTCAGAATAGTGAACAGTTCTTGCCAGTGGTGATTGAGGAGAGGGTGAAAGTTCTCTTTTGTCTCCAGTGTTTTTGAGAGAGCATGTTACAGGGAGGAAAAGCATTCCTGTGCTGCCCCTTCATCTATAGCTTGCAAATGTGTTGTGTGGTACTTATGGCTGAGACGGTCTTTTCTTTGTGCTGAGCTGTGCATTCATTATGATTTCTTTTAAAGGCTGGACTCCTCATATTACACCAGCATTTAGAACTTTGGGTTGTTAAAATAGTTCTAGTTCTTCTATATCCAGAACATCCTTCTGAGGCTTTTACAAAATGTGGCCACGTTCCTGTCAAACAAGATTAGCTGAAATAAAAGGTATAAGTTTTCTAGGAAGTATGTTGTCCTCTTGCCTGCTCATTCTCACCAACAAAACATGCCACAGTTTGTGTCTTGGCTATCTGAGACCTTCTGTCTCCCAGCAAGTGTTGTTGCAGCAGCCGAGTCAGTATTTCAGTACCTGGATATAGTATCTAGTAGCAAGGAGCTTCATATTAATGAAATTGTATATCTAGTGTATTTTCAACTTTGATCACATTTTGACAAATGATAATAATATCCTCATACACAGGATGAATTTTTTTTATTTCAAACTTTACATCAGTGTCAAAATTCATACAAGCCAGAATGCAGGGAAGCAAGTTCTCTCTACCTACTGTAATTCTCAGTCAGCTGCTGAAAATTCAGTGAGAAGGAAAATAAGAAAAGTTTATAATGTAAATTCAGAGAGATAAGTTGAATGATAATATCTGATGTACCTTACTATTAGGTTGTATCTTAATACCTGTTTGGTTTGTTGATAGTGTGGTCTACTGGGCAGTGTGCAGGGAGGAGACCAGACTGTCAACTAGGAGATGTTGTGTTACAATGGAAAGGCAGGAGTTCCCTACACTCCTTTAAACATGTTGAAAATGGGATATTGGTGAGGTAAATCCCCCTGCAGTAGACCTCAGACTCTGAATGAATAAATATCTGCTTCTCTTCTATCACTGTCTCCTTAACAGGCTGGCACAATTTACTAAAGGATCTTTAATTCTTGCCTTTTGCTTTCTTATTAGAAAAATGGAAATCACTCAGCAGTGATTGGTGAAACTATATGACTTTATTTTTTTAACTTTGAACAGGTTTAAGTTTTTTTTTCATTGCTGTTGAAATTGGATCATCAGTGAGACTGCAACAGGCAGATATTTAGAGGAACACCTGGAATAAATTCATTCCAGGGAACAGAAATTATAAAGGACAAATGTGGCAGGGGATATGGAAATTTTACAGAGAATGTTACCAGGTACCTCATAACTGCTTGGCTACTGGGATTTTGCTGGTGCTTTTCAGTCCAGAGTAACTTTTCCCAAGGCAAGTTACCTTGGCATAGATCCTTGTGTACAACTGCTGTGCATTGAATGCCATTGAAATTTCGTGCAGGATTTTTGCAAGGGTGACACTTTTGCTACTGGATTTTTGGACCTTTCTATGATGAATTATTAATACAGATAAAATATCTATCCACTATACATAGCACATCTATCTTGTTTGGATGTTCTGGACAGTTTAAAAATGTTGATAACTGGTAGCAATTTCTCACCAAAGACAGAGCAGAGTATTTAATCATTAAACATTGAAAAAAAAGAATAACAGAAATATATGAGGAGCATTCATAATGCTCAACTTCAGGCACTTTATTCAGCCAGATGAACAAGCCAGACAGCTACCTCTTATCTACTACAGGAAACAAAACAGGGAGAAAACAAAGACTTAAAACAAAGACCCATAATTGTCTCCATTGTTTAATTCTTAGTTCACACCTGGTGTGGTTTAGACACACTGTCCCAGGTGGTAAGAGTAGAAACCTTTCCTGTAGGCATTTTCTTTATAGCTTCAGGCTATAATGTCCCACTCTGATAGGTTTCAACACAGCCTTCTTAGTACTGCAGACTTCTTAAAGTGAGAAAAATATTCACAAAACAACAATTACTGTATAACTATAACTTTTGTAGCTATAGCTATCAGTAATGGTAATAACTGGACTCCAAGGGACTATATGCTGCCCAGCCAAGGCCTGTATGAGTGTGGGCAGCCCTGACAGCTTACTCTCTGAACCAGCTAGCAGTTCCCAACCTTATTTCATTTAGCTGTTTAGGTGTATCCATAGTCTTCTTTTATTTCTTTTAGTGTCTTTGGGATCCTCCATACAGACGTATAGGGTCCTCCATAGAGTTACTCCAGTGACTTAAAAGAGACTCACTCTCAATTGTCCAGTTGAAAAGACTTGTTTCTGTTAACTTAGAAAACTACCCAAGGAAGATATTGCAGTAAATAAGCAACCTTAGACTGGAAAGTCACTGTGGTTGCAGAATCTTGTCCACAAAGCGAGCTGAAGTGTTGACAAGTATAAAGATAAAATGTTTTCACTTAGTTTGGAGGCCTATTTACTTTTCTGATTACTTTAAAAGAATGGAAGTGAAATTGGAGGAATCCACGATTTTTATCTTTCTCTTTGAGATACGCATTTCTTTTTGATCAAATTACTTTATTATTTATGGATTCATTTTAATTGTGGACTGGAAAGGTGGCATTGGGTAATCAGAAAAATTAAAACTAGTTTTGTATAGTTTCTTTTCCTTCTTACTTGGGAAAGTTCAATAGACAAATTTGGTTGAGCCCACCCAGCTGGCAACAAAGCAACCATGCAGCTGCTCACTCACCCCTACCCCCCTCTGATGGGATAAGGAGGAGGAAATATAGAAAAAGGCTTGAGGGTCAAAACAAAGGATGGAAATGACACGATCACCAATTTTGGTCATGGGCAAAAGACAGAGTCAACTTGAGGAAACAATCAATTTAATTTAAACAAAACCCACTACAATTTTGCCAATTGAATCAGAGTAAGACAATGATAAATAAAGACCTGGATCTTAAATACACCTTTCCCCCACTCCTCCCTTCTTCCTGGGTCCAGATCTGCTACCAGTGGCACAGTTGGGCATAGAATGAGGGTTGTGATCAGTTCCAGTCCATTCCATGTTGTTTCTGCTGCTCCTCCCTCCTCAGGGGGAAAACTATGAAGTTCTCCCCTGTGGCAACATGGCATCCCTCCCACAGGAGACAACTGTCCATGAACTTTTCCAACTAGCGTGGTTCTTTTCCATGGGCTGTGGTCCTCCCGAGATGGACCACTCCAGCACAGGCCTTCCTCAGAGTCACAGACTCCTCTGGAACTAGTCCTCTATTCCAGTGTGGGGTCCTGCACGGGCTGGAAATGTGATTCTTCTCCACCATTGATCTCTAAGATCTGCAAGTGCTCAGCCTACCACCTCACCACAGGCTGAAGGGGAAAGGCTGCTCCTGCATGTCTCCCCCACTCCTTCCTCACTGACCTCTGTGTCTGCATGGTTGTCTTTTTCCTGTTGCACTCCTCTTCAAAACAAAAGAACTTCCAACACAAAAGAAATTGCCCAGAAATTCTGGCATGCTATCACAAAGGTGCTGGTTGACTTGGCCTTGGCCAGTCTGACTTGAAGCCAGGGGAGCTTCTCAAAGCTTCTTATAGGAGCCACAGCAGTAGCTGCCTTCCTGTGTCCCCCCAGTCCTCCTCAGGCACAAACCCAACATAACTATGCAAACAGGTAATTACAAGGATTTTATGGATAACTATGTACTTTTTTGTGTTCATGTAAAATGGAAAAAAAAAGTGCTTACAGGCAGCCCAAGTCAATAGTCAAAACTTTAAAGTGAAATTATGAATAACCATGACTACAAAGCAATTCAAACCAGAGATGCCTGATAATTTCTTGTTGCTTGAGTGGTTCTCACTAGTAACCGTGGAAAGGCTCCTGAGCTTCTTACAGACAAAGAACACAGGAAGGATGCCTTGCATGGCTGAAAGAAAGGTGTGCAAATGTTGTGCCATAATGTTACTGCAGAGATAGAGGAAAGTCATATCCTGAGGCATTAATTAATTGATTGTTAGAAAACCTTATTCACAGCTTTTCCAAAGCATCATTTCCCACAATTTTAGATCAGGCTTTCACTAATTTTAATACAGGCATTTTGTTCTTTTTGATCTCTGTATATAATACTGACCTAATATTTGGAATCCTGTTGATTCAAAATAATTTCATAATAAAACTATTTCTAGATGCTTTCACAGGCAGTGCAGATGTTAGAAATAACATTTTCTTGTTCTTAATGATTCACTCCTCATAGTGTTTCAGCAAGAACTACTTACATGTCAAACGCAGTTAAAGAATATATTCAGGCAGTTATGCAATTTGAGAGAAATTACACACCAACAGGTAATTATTTCTGATAGTTCTGTGTTTCAAATACATCTTTCTGCACAAATTGTGGGAATACAGGGTTTGCATACTTATTTTTGAGTTTCAATATGAAGTTTTCAGATATTCTGCTCTCCTCCTTTCCCTCATCTCCAAGACATAGGATATCTGGCCTTAAAAGACCACAAAATTCTTTTGTATACACATTAGAAATCATATGGAGATCCTTGCTGTAATTGGCAATACATGCATTTGGAGTCAAACTTTAATGTTACCTAGAACTTAAAACAATTTAAAACTACTCATTTGATTAACAAAAAAATCTATTATCAGAAGCAACCTGAGTGCGCGAAATACATACAACGTAGAACCAATAATTTGATCCCTTTAGGGTTCACATTTCACATCTTGTCACCAAAGCAGAATTTAAATGTTTTCTGGACAGTTTATGAAGATGACATCAAAATGCAATGTTAACATTAGAACTTAGAGAAAAAATTTAAGGAGCTGTATTTAAACACAGCAGTTTGGAGCCGTTGAAACAAATACCAAGGTGTCTATAGGTTCAGTTGTGTGGCATTTCAGCATGACAGTGTGTAAGGCAGTCTTAAAAAGAACTAAAAGTTCACATTGAACTGAAGTTTTTATGCCATTACTACAAGCTATGATGAAAAATAGCCCCACCTCCACCCTATGTAAATAACCAACAGTGTCTCCAGTGGTTCTCAAGATTGGGCAAGGAATACATTGCCACTAACACAATAGCTGAAATACAATTGTCTCTCTTCAGGGTGGGCAGAAAGTTGTGCGCAGCAGCTGGAGCTTTAGAGAAACTGACAAGTTATGTTTTTATGACCTGTTTGAAACAATCTGTTTCGACATTTCAGGAATTACCACAGCTTCTGGGAAAAGCCAAGCATGCAGTCTGAGCCCAACAAGCCAGTACTGTGTGTTGAAGTTTAATTAAGCCACCTACTGAGAAAACTACCATAGGGGAAGCTCTTCCCTGAGCATAGGATTTTCAAATCAGTGGAGAGCATCCAGGAAAGACAGCAGTTTCAACGCCAAATATATTTGCCCTAGTTCCTATGAATTACACGCCCTACTTCTTATGAATTATGCATATTGAAAACCCAGTTAAGAATAATGTTCACAAATCTGTTGATTACAATGCTGAAATAGTCAGTGTATCAATCCATAAACAAAGTATGTGTTTTACCCAATCTACTATTGCAGTTTTGTAACTGAGTTGTATAGTTATACTTTAATTAGTTAGACTTTAATTAGTTTACAGATTGTCATTACCACAATCTTTACTTTTTAAGCTTCTTCAGGTTAATTTTAATCACTAAATATCAATACATTTTCAGAAAGCTTGATGACATGCCACAGTGCATCATTTGTATCTTTAGATAGCATGATAGAATGAAAAAAAGCACCACATCAGAGAACAAAGTTCATTACATAAAATTAAAGAGTTTGCATGTAATAGGTGCCACTTTATGTTGAATTAGAAAATGAGCTACTCTTAACCATAATTTATTTTCAAACGTTTTGGTTATATTTTGAAAAAACTGTTCTTTATTTTTTCTATCTAATACATAATGAAGAAATTACCAATGATTTTTAAATAAACATTCCACTGATGTCAGTGGGACAGTTCTTGCAAGCTAAACTTCCTAAGGTTGGGGTGAGAAATGAAAAGTTTATGTGAGTTTTTTTAAGTGTAAGCACAGCTCGATACTCATTGGAGTTTGCTGAGATTAGTTTTTAGATCATGAAAGAAAGTGAAACAGAAGTACACTCCTTGCCTCTTTGTCTTTCTTCCCACTTATTGCTGTATTCAGAATTGGTCCCATGTTCTACCTGGAATATAGGAATTGTTTTCTTCTAAAATTTTGAATGCCAATCCAGTCATATTAGTATTTTTGGGACACCTCTTTAAAAATTACTTCCCCTATACATTTGTGTTTGGGTTTTTTTATTTTTTTTTTTATTTCATCTGCTTTGTTCTATGCAATATTATTGCTACTTATTTGTTACAGACAGCACCTTATCTTATGTTAAAAGAAGTATTTTATTCAGAAAAGCATGTTAAGTTGCAGATATTTGAATTAGTGTTAAACTGTAGTTTTGCTTTTACTAATCAGCCATTTTCAAAAAGGGAGAAAAAGATGGGGTTTTATATTTCAGTATTAATCTCATCCTAACAAACATCCCAGAGATGTTAGAGAACAATATTTTCACATACAGGCTAAATAAATACTGAGAGATCACCTTTCACTAACTTATGTAGTTTACCCTTATCATCTAATGGACAAGCTGGAATTTTTAAAAACTGAAATGTGATAAATGGAAAGGATAAACTGTATGTGATTTCCGTAGATGAGTTCTGTTACTTGACAGTCAAAAGTAGTGGTACCTTTTAAAATTCAGTAATTTATGCAGAATACATGAAGGAGGGGTCATGTGTTGTTCAGTTTACTGGAAATATACTGGTAAGATTTTATAAAATATGGAGAAATTCAATGGCCTGGGAGCTGTTTTCTGTGACAGCTTCACTTCTTTGAAGATTGTAATGATATTTCTCTATTTTTGACTTTAAAAACTAGTTTCAACCTCCACTAAAATCACAAGAAAAAAATTCTGCTGTTTTCCTTGAAATCTAGAATAACCTTTTACTTGTTCGTCTACAACTGAAATGTTCCAGTACTCTCCAACTCTTCTAAACCATACCTTCAGACAATCTTTATTTAAGCCATTGAGTGTTTCCCAAAAAATGTCTCTATAAAAAAAAGATAAAAAAGCAGCAAGCACAGCAGAATTAAAAATCTTGAAAATTACTTGATTTATGTATATGATATAGAAAATACTTGTTCTTCATAGTCAAATTTTTAAATCATTTACTAAAGAAAAGGCATGAAATAAATGCACAAATGATACATACAGTATGTGTAAATGGTAAATTTTAAAATGACATGATTGTAATTCACTTGCTGTAATTTGGAGATGTTAGCGGTGTTTGAGGATGAGATATCAGCTTTACAAATGTAAGAAACATAATTTTATTATTAAAGGCTTTTTAGGTTTCAAAATTTCATGGCTTCATCAAAAAAAATTATGTATGTATGCAAAATACTCCCACTGAACAGTAAGTATATATGCTGAAATAATTAATTAAATAAATAGAACTAATAAGATTAAGATCCTGAAGAACAGAGTATATGGGCAAAAGATTTCCAGATTAGTTTGGTCAGACATGCAGAGGTTCTTAAAAGAAGCTACCAATCAGCTTAGGAGCCTGAGCATCTGACAGGGAGAACAGGGAAAACAACATAAGACATGAGATTGCTGGGCTCTAAGTCACATCTAAACACCCAACAAATGGATCTTTGCAAAGCTGAACATTTAGCATTCGAAGGTTTTATCAGATGTACGAGACAAGGAAGGCTGCAGGATCAGAGCAAGGTAAAGGGAGCAGCTACAGCACAATCTACATTCGAAGGGCCATATGTTCTTCCTGACTGAGCAGTATATTGTCTCTTGTAGCCACAAAAATAATGAAACCAATAAAGCAGATGAGGAATGAAAATGGAAACTCCACCATAGAGTCCAAAGTCAAGGCTAAAAGCACTTCAGCCTCCCAAAAGGAACAGTTCAAGGGACAGCAATGAGATGGGCTCCACTAAAAAGGAAACCTATGGAGTCAGCATCTGAGTCTGACCAACAGTGATTCTGCTACTTTAACCTGAGCAGAGAGTGTGAATGACAATATCTGTGTAGAAATAATAGGAAGTGAATCAGTGACCCAGTTTTAGTTGTTGTTTTAGTTTAGTGTACGGATGCTTCTTTACAGGGTTGCTAGAACAAGATGAGTTGGTCACCTGACCGTGATCATTTATATGAAAACATTGATTCGATTAATTACTTCAAGGCTTCTTACACAGGACTCTGGTATACTTTAAAAAATACTCTTTATCCAGTTATAGATTTTACTACCAACAATATTAATAATTATTAACATTCCTTTCAAAATTTACAAGTTTATGCTGAAAGTACTGTAAATGTAATTTTTACTTGTGTTAAAAATTAAAATCATAATATCTACTTACATTTCAGTAGAATTAGAGGAGAAAGCATGCTCACACTTTTTGGTTTTGTTTTTGCTATGTGCAAGATTAGGGCAGACTCTTAGGTAACTTGGATTAGTGTCCTTGTATAGTCCACAAATAGGATGTCTATAAATAACCTTAAATCTTGGTTTAGTTTGTATTTTTATATTTTCTAGGATTACAAGAAGAGGACCAGAGTGAGCATATGAGGTGAGTATGAGGTAAACTTGTATACACAAGGCAAGAAGAATCACCTGAGATTGTTTCTCGTGAAGTTGACTGCAGTTCAAGGCTGCCTTCTATTCCATAGGACCATAGATTTCTGTCATTTTTATTCCAGTTGACCAGTTGCTTATTGCTGGATCACACCCTGTCTGAATTTAGACAATGAAAATACAGATAAGTTCACATACGAAAGAAGAGTAGATATGAGGACAACTGACAGGTATATCAGGTTACTCATTTGTCATACCATCAAAAGACCTTCAGCTGAAAGTACAAAAGAGTGGGAAGGTTAAAGAGAGTGCACTGTTGGGACTGTTTTGAGATGACAGTATGAATGTTTGTTTGCTTGTGCAATGAGTTACGACCTTTAAAACACTACAAGAATAAAGAAATGCAAATGACAAGATAAAACCTCTCCTCAGAAGACTACCAATACCAAGAATGGTTATTGCTGATTATCTCGGTTCTACTGGAAAGAAGGCAACTGTCATCACTCTTTATTTTTTTTTCTGTCCTAAATAATAAAAATAAATATATATGCTTTAGCTAAATGTAAAACGCAATTTTGTCCAAGATTTTTCACTGGTTAGTTTTCCACAGGTTAATTTTTTAGAGATAGCATTTCTTGACAATCTCACAGAAGAAACCTGATGGAAGAAAATCTCTTCAATTAGAAGCCAAATGTGTTGTTAAAAATGGTAGGGTGACAGAAAGTGAGGAAGAGGAGGAGCAAAGTCTGAAAGTTATACAGAAATCTCTTCATTGTGTTAGAACTGACTTTGAAAAGCTCTAATCTCAGCTTTTCACTCTGATTTATTTTTCAGTCCCGAGCAAGTCACTAATCTTTTTTGCTCTATTACCTGAGCCAAAACGCTGTTCAGAGATTGTACATAGTGAGTGGCAATTTGGATGCTCTGGATAAAACTTTGTACCTGTGATGTATGCACAAGTGTGGGACTAGGTACCTGGTGACAGTGTTGCAGGGCAAACAACAATAACGTGCCAATTCATTTCTCTGCAGCAAAAGTGGTTAAGACTGCAGGTTTCTATATGTTGTATTTCTCTAACAGCCTGTAAAAGTGGTAGCAAAAGTAGATCTGAAAGTGACAATTCAGGGCCTTATTTCATGGGGAATTTTCCTGGGTACTATTTCCTATGAATTAGTCTCTGCAATGAAAATTTCTAGGGGGATTTAGTAACATCAGAGGAAATACTGTATTAATTTGAGGGTACAAGGTTGCAGATACTGACTTAGTCACAGTATTAGATGGAAAACATGTAAGGGAAAACTAACTGCAATCAAATTAAGCAAGGACTGAGAGTAGACCTGGCCAGAACCACCTTTTACTTATGTGATGTCTGCCTCTACTGTCCTTTAATTTTTAAAAATGCAATAGAAGCAGACAAGCTGATGATTAAATTATAGTGTGTGATTCTGAGAACTGGTATAGCTTTGTTCATTTGTAGTGTTTAGAGATCACAAGAATATAATACATCTGCTTTAGTGAGGTCTGCTAGACTTTTATATATTCTCTCTTCCTGGTCTGCTAAAAAGTTTTACTTCTCATGCTGCTTTAGGTACTTAAGTTCGATCATAGTGGATTGCTGTTGTTGTTACTCAAGGTTATTCTAAGTCTCATGTTGCAAGCAGTTTCATAAAACTACAAGGTATGTATAAATAGGTCACTTAAATTCAGGGTCAGTACATATTCGTTTGTACATTCCTGAGTCCAACTGTCACAAAAGGTTGAGCTCACAGTCAGTAGCTTAAAAAGAAAAAAAATATTTCTGTTAACTGTCTGTGGCTTAATGAGTTAGCAAACAGGATTGAGTAAAAATAGGACAGTTAATCATCTGTAGTACAGACAGCAAAGCTGTTTGTGGCTGGGACCAGGTCACTCAGACCTCTATCGTTTCTCAGTTACTGTTTATTGTGTCCATGTTAGAGCAGCAATGAAGTTATTGCACCACTGGTAAAGTCAGGCAAGCATTCCTCTTCTGCATGCCAAACCCTCCAGACTCTCTCATCCCTGCCACATCAAAAACTTCTTGATCCTTTCTCCTTGGAACAGTATGCGCAAATGCAGAATTGATGTGTGTTTATCCAAAATCAAACACAGTGTGGAAAACTCAGAAGTGCAATTTTGATGAAACATCTGTAAAGACACAAACTGACTTTTATAAGCTTAATCATTCTCTTGGTCACCTCACTCTCTGCCAGAAGAAAGATACAGAGAAATAGAAAGAAGCAGCTACAAAGTTTGTGGATGCTTTACATTTGAAAAAAGATGAACAGAAATCATATATTTCTGTAAAATGAAAAAGACGCCCAGCATTTTAGGTGCTGTGGGCTATCTTGAACTAGTTTGTTTTCAGCTATTTGCTTAGGGCCCTATTCTGCCTCACTTGCCTTACACTGAGCAACATTTTATGGTAAATGCTGTATGCAGGATAGGACATATGAATTTATTTTGAGGTGAACATTGCACTGTGGACACAGCCTTGTGCTAAAGGGTCAGCATAACTCATGAGACTCAGGGACACAAAGTGTTGATCTCTCTCTAGAAAGTGAGGCATTACCCTTATATAGTGGTAAGCTGCCTTTCCACCATATAACAGCCAGTTTCACAGATTTCTGTGTGTACTTAAATGCAGACAGATGTTAGCTGTTGCTCCCTCTGGGTACAGGAGGTGCACCTTATCAGGATGATAGCAGGACTGAATCTTGAACCCATTCTCCTCTTGTTTGTGTTATGAGAGGGCCTTTGAAGCAAGGATCATACTTATGCACCATGTTTATCCAATTAATTCTGCCCCCTCGCTCCCCCCACCGTGGCATGTTCCATGGAGTATTCTGTGTTGTTTTCCTTTCCACATATCAATGACTGAATGGATCATACCTCAAATCCCATTTTACTGCTGCTTCCAAGTTAGTGGTGTCATTGTCTATCTTTAGGAGTCTCAGCTTGCTAAGGCTTAGTTCACCAACTGATTAAGCATTAAGCAGCCAAATACAGGTCATTCTTGAAAATGAAAGCAAGACATTGATCAAATCCAACTGTAAATGTTAGATATTAAGAAATATCAACAAAAANACTGTTATGACTTTAGTCAGTTTCTTCATTGTCACTTGGCCTGTTCTGCAATATAAGATATTTTATCCTCCAGTAAATTTTAAACAAATATATTGGATACTAAACAAGGAATAAAAATTGTTGTGATTTTTTTTCTTTTTTTTTGACAAAATGAATACCCCTGGAAACTGCAGGGGATATCCCAGCAAATAATTGCACACCAAGGAGGTCTTGCTGGCCCATTTTTGAAAGAGATTGAAAAACTTTAAGAGACCTACACCTCTGAATATATAGAAATAAACTT
>VYZX01031654.1:5211-76451 GCA_013401335.1 Brachypteracias leptosomus
AGAATGAACAAAGCGATGTTTTTAAAATTTGTAACCTGTAATTGTAGAAAAATAAAAGTTTTCAAAGTTCAACTTCAATTGAACTTTGGCACTAGAAAGACATACTGTACAAGGCCAGTGCCTCATTAATACAGCCACAGCACAGCAATCCATGAAGGAAGAAATGGGGGAGGAGGACTGAGCTAATTTAGCTCTGAATCCCACTGAAGAGAATGTCACACTCACTCCCCCTCAGCAGTGGGCTTTTCATATATCTGCAACCAGCATGGTTATGGGCTGAAAAGAGAAATTGCTACTGCTGAGAATGAGCAAGCCAGTCACTCATCAGCCTNCTTAATGGGTACCATAACCATTAAAGATGAAACATAATATTTGGAAGGCAGAAATAGACATAAAGCAGAAGATTATCATAGCAAACAAAAAGCACTTGTTCCATTCAGGGTAAAAAGAAAATACAGTTGTAGTATCTCTATATCCCCCACTGTCCTAACTTCTGAAAGTGAAAGCCAATACACGCTGTCTCTTTGCAGAGAAGACTCACAAAAGCCAACCTTGCCTTAGGGAATAAAGCTTCCATGGTTCCCTCTATAGTTAATGGATAGAGAAATGTTCCTCAAGAGGAACATCAGAGAAGAAACTTGGTTGTAAATTTTCTGGATTACCCTCTAGGATACTCAATTAGGAGAAGTGTCTGACATGACAACAGGCAGAGCTACAATCTAAAGGGACTTGGTCATAAACTTGAGGACTGGGAAAACAACTGTCATGAAGTTCAACACGGCAAAGTGCAAAGCTGTGCACTGAGGGAAGAATAACCCCCACAATCTGCAAAGGCTGGAAACCAAATAGGCTGATTAGTAGCCCTGCCAAAAAGGTCACGAGATTGCAGTGGATGCCAGATTAATATAAATCAACACTGCTCTCTTACCACAAACAAGGCAAATGACCACATTAAGAGAAGCATGTCCAGCAGGTTGAGAGGTTATTATTCCCCTCCTAGTGAGGATCGCTACAGCTGCACTTGCGGCACTTCATCCACTTTTGCAATGAGGGATGACTTCAAGATGGATGTGGAGGACCTGGAGGCAGTCCAGTTGCTGACATGGTCAAGGCTCAGGGAACATGGCTTGTGAGGGGAAACTGAGGAGCAGGGCTCATTTAGTCTTCGAAGAAGGAATGATTCAGTACAATTAATTGAAGGGAAGTTAAAGACAACAGAGCCAAACAGCTTTTGAGAGTGATAGGCCACATAACAAAGGATGACATTGACAAATAGTGTCCTGAGAAGTTCAGGCTGGAGACTAGGAAAAACTTTCTCACTGGGAGGATAGTGCAGCACTGCTACCCAGAGAGCTTGTAGTGTCTCAGTTATTGGGGATTTTTCAAAACTCCTCTAGACAAAGCCATGGCTGACCTGGTCTTTAATGTTAGCAAGTCTCCAGCTACAAAGAAGAAGCTGGACAAGGTGATTTACAGCTGTCCTATCCAACCAAGACCTCTGTGATTCTGTGAGTCCCCATAGGAGCCTCACTATTAATGGGTTTAGTGAGACAAGCATCCCTACATCAATTAAAGCTGTGAGTGAACTTCTTTTTCTGAGCCTGCAGGAGAATATAAAGTTGCAAATCTCTTTAGCCTTTCTACAGGTTGTATAAATTAGAAAGAAAAGCTCACGGCATGCTTTCCTATTTCACTTAACTCATTAATATTACAAACAATGCTTCAAAGTAAGCATCTGTAGGATCAGCCTCACATCTTGCAACAGGAAAACTAAAGGCTTTGAAAATAATGTGGCAAGGAATACAGATATTCATCAGCTACATTAACAATAAGCAATTTAACGGTGAAAGTAAAATAAAGCAGTAAATTTCAGGTTGGTTACTGCAGGCTGGGGAACAAATCAAGCATGTGACATGGTTAACAGATTTAGACATCACATGATTGGTAACTGAAGGTCGCAAGTCTCTGGTGTTATTTTTTTTAACTTGTTTTCAACGGTGGAGTACCTTATTTAAATGAGATAGATTTTAACTGATGCTGCCTGTCCACTCTAGGAGGCGAAAACTACATACCATACCTAGTAGTAAAGCAATCTGAATATGTTCCCAGAATTAAAAAAAAAAAAAAAAATGTTAGAGATTTCTTTTAACACACATTCAAGTGTGTCCTCTCCCACATTTGTGTTTTTTGCTTTTCTGGAATAACATCAGGAGTAAGAATGCTGCCACATAGTAAGAAAAGTTTTTTCAAGGTATATGACCAAGCCTGAAGCAGGAATTACAATACTTGACATCCCACAGGCAGCTTGCTATTTTAGAAAGTTTTGCAAGTTCAAGAGACTTACACACTATTCATTGGGTAAACATCAAAAATTGCCAAGGCTTATCTGAACAGAAGTGCCTTGTGATTAACACAACACTAACCACCCATGTCATATGTAGAGACTAGCTAAAGCATGGTGCAAGCCACAGATGAAATAATACATATCTCTTTCTTTGCTTCTACATCTCTCTTGGGAGCAGTGTGGTGCAAAGATTATATGACACTGCAATAGCTTTATAGGCAAAGAGAGGAATGAGTTCTAAAGGCCATTTCATATAAACACTGCTAAAACTCAGTTTTAATATCTTTGAAAGGATCAACCTTCATTTCTGAAACAAAGAGCCCATTTCTGAAAGTCAGAGCCCATCTCTCTCCCTGAAGGGGATTTCAGTAGCAGTGTTCCCGTTTAAGCGCTGCAGGGTAGATATCATTTCTGAATAACCTCTCAGGAGACCAGAGCAGAGTAACTCCTGCCCTATATTTCTCATCTGTACAGTTGTATGGGGCAAATGAAAAGTGACATTAGCTGCTTGCTTGATGTTCCAGTACTGGCAGTAAGATGTGGGTAACATTAATCCATATTTGACCAAATTAGAAATGGGTAGCTGTACATGCTTGAGTTTACACCAGCAGACTCAGTAAGTTAGGGCAGAAACTAAGCAGCTACTTATGAGATTGCCATCATCAGTCAAAAGCTTGGTTTATGCATAATAGTCAATTGGCAGCAACTCAAAGGGTAAGAGACGGAAAGATTAATCCCCAGTAAAAGGACTTAGCAGTGTTGTTTCTTTTCTGTCAATTCTCTAAGTGAGGGGCAGTCCTTGTAAGGACATTTAGCCAGTGCAAAAAGTATTCTTTGAAGTGAGTAGGTAATCCAGAAAAGAGACTGAGGTTTCCTCAGTGGAACCAAAAGGGGAAAAAAATCCTGGGAAGTTATTTTGTGAGAGAAATTTTTCATTTGTATTGAACATGAAATTAAATGCTCCAGAAAGCACTGAAAACAGTAAATAACTTTCATCTTCATGTAATATCAGTGACATTTTTCACTACGGCATGCATAGTGCTGGAAAAGCTGTTGTTGAGGATACTGAACTTGTTTACATTCAGACAATCACAAGTGAGGGAAAGAGAGAGACAAATACCAAAAGATAGCCACATTGTCCAGAAAATTCAGTAAGAATAGGTGAACAGCATAGAATAGAAGGCACTTCCCACATACATGGTCATGTCCAGCTGATAACAAAGCTGAAATGCAAATGGAGTTGCACCTCCTGCTATAGCAATAACTTAAAAAAAAAAAAAAAAAGGCTCTGCCAAAAGGCAGTATGTAAAACACCCCAAAAACTTAACATCAAAAAATCCCACATCACCTGCAGTATTAGAAACAGCTTTGACTATGCTTCACCTCCATATGTGCATTGGGGCTGCTTTTTTATTTTGGTCGTATTTCTGTGTTCCCTTGTCAGC
Organism: Brachypteracias leptosomus; assembly: GCA_013401335.1. Lineage (NCBI taxonomy): Eukaryota > Metazoa > Chordata > Aves > Coraciiformes > Brachypteraciidae > Brachypteracias > Brachypteracias leptosomus. Next base: position 9,001 of record VYZX01031654.1, read on the forward strand.
AGTGAGGTTTAAATGAAAAGGTAGGAAATCTTGAGATCAAATTCCTACATGTCTCCCATCCACTACCCTTGCCACTTGGAGCAAAGGGAGAAGAGGGTGGAGTAGCAGAAGGAAGAACATGCACAAGTGAGAAGATGTTAAAGCCACATTTTAACAGAAACCACTATAAATAAACACTTGGGAAAATCATAGCATTCAGTATGTAATAAGAGGTGCAGTAGCTGTGTTTGGTGCTCTGCCCCAGTCCCAGCAGCCCAGCATTGACAGGAGCAAGGAATGCAGCCTGCTTGCCTCAGTGGCTTACAAGGCCAGCACTGGCTTTCTGGAGTGGAGTTAGGTGCATTTGCAGGATCTGTTGGGAAAGCGTTTGAGTACTTTGAGACCTCGGTGAGCTTAACATTCATTGTTTTTAACAGTAGCTGCTTTTTTGAAGAATGTTAGGGGAACAACAGTGTACAGGAAAACTCACTTTCTTGGAGTATTTTAAGGATTTTCTACATGTCAAGCAGTTGTAGCTAGTATATCAAAACCTTTTAAAGGCTGAATGTTAGGAAGATCCTGTCCCACACTTTATTTTGGCTCAAACATGTCTGATCTATATGCCAATGCTACGTGTCCATGCTTTATGTATAACATTTGTTCAATTAGAATGAACTGCAATCAAGCAGGCCTTTTCACAAAGGCCTGCAGCGATCGGATGAGGGGTAATGGGTCCAAACTGGAAGAGGGTAGATTTAGATTAGAAATTAGAAGGAAATTCTTTACTCAGAGGGTGGTGAGACACTGGAACAGACTGCCCAGGGAAGTTGTGGATGCTCCATCCCTGGAGATGTGCAAGACCAGACTGGATGAGGTCCTGGGTGGCCTGGTCTAGTGGGAGGTGTCCCTGCCATGGTGGGGGAGTCGGAACTAGATGATCTTGAAAGGTCCCTTCCAACCTAAACCATTCTATGATTCTGTTATGAAATTATGTATAACAGCTCTGCAATGCATATTAGGGGGGGAGGTTTTGCCATAAAGAAGAAAATAAGCTTATACGCAAAGAGATCACATTAATCCCTTCTTTTGTCCTTACAAGCTTTTACTAAACCATAAACACCGATACATTTGAGTAATATATATACCCTAATACTTGAAAGAGTGACAGATATTATCAACAACAACTCTAAATACAATACTTTATTGAAAGATTTCCAACCTTTACAAGGCTTCCTACAGGCATGAGTGTAGACATATCTAATGTTCTCCTAGAGCTCTTCTCTGTGATAATTTACTCCTTTGAGTTCCTGCAAGACAGTATCCAAATCCTTCATAGGACACGCAAGCTTCTCAAAAACCTCCAGACTGCTGGAGGAAGCAGTAGTTGGTAATGTTCACAGCTTCATGCAACTTCAGTCCTCTTCCTCACTGGGAGCTTTCAGGCTAAATTATTAAAACTCTTGCAAAATTCCTAGGATAGTTTATTCTTAACACCTCCCCAGGGGACTGATGAGTTGCTTCCCAGCTAATTTCTTTCCTAGCTCTCTTCTCATTGTAAATGATTTCTTTCCCTCCTTTGAGGTCCCACTATTCAACTACAGGAGGAACAAACAACTCCTGTGCCTCATCAGGCTGTTCCTGACAGAAATTGCTGACCCCAACAACAGGCACATCCAGAGGCTGGGTGGTTCTTGCCCACACAGCCTACAAACACCTATCCAGTTCAGCAGGGTTAAAAGCACAAAACATTACTGAACCATAAATTGCATATCCTCTATCTCATTTTTTGGCCAATTTATGCCACTTTAATACCCCACTGAAGGCACACTGGTTGCTATCATTTCATTAATGGTTTCATGGGTTTCATTGCAGGAGGGTCTCTTCTGAGCTGACTGCAAACCAGCACATTGGCACTTGGCAGCAAGCCTTTCAGTGTATTGACCCATCTTTAAGTATTTGTGCCAGAGCAGGAGACATATGTAAGATTGCGCTGGCCATTTTAAGGATCTAGAAAAGTACACAGTCAGATAAAGTAGTTCCAGAGAAAAGTTGGTTTTATTCTTAAAAGGAAGTAATTCACTAGGGAAGAGAAATAATTTGTTTCTTTCCTTCCTACTAAAGACAGTGGACAGTGAAAAGAAGGAGGCTGAAATAAAACATCACGATACAGGTCTGCCAAACAGTCCCTACGACCCAGCTGTCCAGACCACCGCACTCCAAGCATAATTTCATAGAGCTGACCCACCTTGTTTGCAAGACCTAGACCAGCAAATATTCTCATTCTCTGCAAACGCAATCAGTGGGAGGAGGAGAGCTGACACTGGACCTCAAGACCGAGGCACATGTGTGGTTTATAGGATAGAGTACATAGCACTTGTCCAGCTGTGAAAAGCCCCAGGAGGGTGGATGCATCAGACAGGTGAAGGGTTTAAATTCCCCAGAAGTACTAAGAAATGGTATTTCTTCCTACTTCAAATTATTTTCTAGAAGTGTATTTATTGTCCCATCTCAAGAGCTCAGAAAAGATTTTGTTCATTAGACAGATCACCAATACACGAGACTCTGAAGCCAGGCTCTAAGAGCAGAATTGGGCTTTGTCCACCTCCTGACTCTAAATCAGGATAACCTGATCTCAAGCTACAGCAAAATAAAAAGCAGCCAGTGGACTGGCTGAGAGGAGAGGGTAAAAAAACCAAAACAAAATTCAAATCCCACCGCTAATTAGGTGTTCTGGAGCTGGACTAATCTTTCTTTGCTGCCTTTAGTTTTGACTCAAGCATCTTAATTTAGAATGGTGACACTCTTGCTGTAACCAGGCTGGTAACAGAGCCTTTCAAACTTGTCACCAAGGCATCACAGTGATACTCCATCTGCTTCTCAGCTGAGGTTTTTAAGAGACATCACCCACTCCAAGGGGGGTATCAGTTTTTGTAAATTGAGAGCAAGACACATCCACTTCAGGGACTGCGCCCTGCACTTTGCACAGTCTGTGGTATTCCTGGCTGAGAAATTTCTTACTGGAGGTGTAGGTGGTCATAGAACAAAATAATATTTGATGGGCTGGGAATAAGAAATTTTGCAACACTTTGTAAGAATAGTTTAAGACATTTTCAATATCGGTGACTTAGAGGAAAAGATATCAAGGTAACCAATCTATTTGTTAAAAAATAAAAAAAAACCCAAACTTGCCAGACTTCCCAGCAGATTTAGCACACAGAGATTGGGCAGTTTTCTACTGCTCTTTATCCTCTATTACCAGAGGTTTTAAAAGCCAAAAATACTTTATTTTCTTTAAGAGAAGACAGCTGTGTGCTTTACAGGACTGAACAGATTACCTTGCTGTTTCCTGTAGGCAATCACGGTGGTTTAAGCGTATCATGCTGTCCCTGGTCTGAAGTTAAACACAAATGTTTCCAGGAGGCAGTAAATCTACAGCCTCATCAGGGAAGGAAAAAAATAGCCATGAGGGGAAAAGGTTCAAGCATACAATAGCTGAAATCCTCCTACGCAGCTACAAGTCTCAATATTTAGAATAGTATGGGAAGGGAGGGATCTCTATGGAGCTGCATCTCGTAGCTCATGCTTTGGCTGTAGAAAGAAGGAAGGTACTTGTAGCACTTCTCCTTTTTAGCAAAATCCTTGTTCTTTGTAATGGTTCCTGAAGGGAGTGACACAAATAGGGGAGCCTCATGCTGGGATGGCACACTTTCCAGGAAGGTTGCCTTGTTGCTTTCTCAACTCTGCAGGTGTGCACACAAAAAGTAACTGTGAAAACCTTACCTTCTAATGAGGATCAAACCTAGCTAGTACTATCAACCAAAGGGAAAGGCCAACTAGGAAAAGAGACAAGAAGAAAATACTGTTCCTCCGACTCAAGTCATTAAGCATGTCAGGATACCCACTATAAAACACTCCTCTGTTCTCTTCCTCTCTGTTTGAAAGTGGGTTTTACGTTTGGCACTCCTGCTGATGTAAACACCTCTGCTGGAAAACACACTCAATAGCAGGTTAGGGAGTACCACTGAGAGTGGAGGGGAAGATAACAAGCAAAGCACAGGCTGGGGCAAAGAAGATCTAGGCATTTGTTCTGTGCTCTTTCTCAACCATTTCCTCTGGGAGGTAGGACAAGACATTTAGCCTTCCTATACTTTCTCTTTTCTGAAAAAATAAAGTGTAATATCATCCTCTCTGACATTCAGAATTAGTTTGTAAAGGGTTTTAAGATAAGGTAATAGAAAATTACAGGAGTCTGTTGGTCATTATTTATTAATACACATTTATTTTCTCCATGGATGAGATAGTAATGCTGCCAGATCCACACACGAAGTGGTAGCAGTTTTATCCATTTCAACAAAATGGAACAGAATATATATTCTTCAAGAGAAGAGGGAAGTCTGTCACACACAGTATGGGCAACATTTGTCCTGTCTCTGGTTGTGAAATCACAGAAATAGAGAGAAGGTGCAAGATCATCGTGCTTTGATGAATAGCAATATATTGTCATTGTTTACAAACTGAAATGAGTATTTTCAAGATACTAGCATCATCATGTAAATTAACTTGGAGAGCCTCACAGTAGGCCATTTCAGGATAGACAATCTGGTTATTTCAAGCAATTGAGTTCTGTCAAGATTAATGATATCTGACAAATCAGAGGTTGAAAAGGTAAGAACAGGATCATTATTGATGATGAGAAAATAGGTTTGCAATCTCTTATACAATGATGAACAAAAGCACTACTAGAAATAAAGCTGCCCGTAAGTCTAATACTGATCAAGTACATTATGCTCTTACCAGACAGCATGTATTTGTTTACGCTAACTGCAAGAAACAGTACTAAGCCTCAGTGTGGCCTTAGGCTTCTGGAAGTCAAGAGTGCCAAATTAAGTTTGTCCTGTAATGGACTAGATGTCAGTTGTCAAGTTCTCTGAGAGACAAAGTGCTGAGCAACGACATCTCTCCAGAGAGCATGACCACACCCCTCAATCACAGATCTACACTTTGAATCCCACACGGTGGATGATGGCAGTTGGTTTGGGACCCTCATGTCCTCATGTTCCTAGCATCTCCAGCCAGTTGGGTGGCACTCACTACTGCTCAGTCAATTCCAGCACAGGGGAATCATTAACTCCTCTCCTGACCTGCATGGGACTTGAGCAAACCTTCCTTGCACCCTTCTGCACAATAAGAATTAATAACAACCAGAGCAGAGCAGGCCTGAATCAAAACCCTGCCAGGCAGTACACCTGGGAGACACCAACTCTTAGAAAAAGGTTGTGATGTTCACCTGCTGGATCCAGAGAGGCCCTGGAGCAAGTCAAAGGCCAGTTCACTGGGCCTTGAGGGTGGTTTGGGTGCTGTCTTGTTAAGCTCATTCTTCCCCATCAGAGTAGTAGTGGATGTTTTGGTGATTTATAGAGGCTGGCAGACTCCACAAAAAGAAAAAATGAACATTAAATCTCTGACCCAGACTCTCACATAGACTTAGCCTTCTCATTAATTAATATACTAGCCTGCAGCTGCCCTACCCTCAATTCTTAGAATCATAGAATAGCTTTGGCTGGAAGAGACCTTCAATATCATTGAATCCAATCTTAGTCCTAGCCCTATCAACACCACTAAACCATGTCCCTAAGTGCAACATCTACCCATCTCTTAAACACCTCCAGGGATGGTGACTCCACCACCTCCCTGGGCAGGCTGTTCCAATGCTCGACAACCCTTTCAGTAAAGAATTCTTCCTAGTACCCAGCCCAAACCTCCCCTGGTGCAACTTCAGGCCATTTCCTCTTGTTCTATCCCTTGTCACTAGGGAGAACAGACTGACCCTCACCTCACTAAAACTTTCAGGTAGTTGTAGAGAGAGATAAGGTCTCCCCTCAGCCTTCTTTTCTCCAGGCTAAAGGCATAGTAGGCCAGAGAGGTCCTTTTAGACTACAAGTAGATGCAGACTAACACTCCTCTGACTGTAGCTTTGAGTAAGCACTCTATTTGTATGTTACACAACACATTCACCTGGCCAGATAAATTTAATAATGTATTGCTGCTGGCATGTCTTTATACAGATCCAAATTTAATTGTGAGAAAAGGGAAGCAGCAAGTCTTTTTTTATTTTTTAGTCAGTCTCAGTTCTTAAAGAATATATAGGGCTGGTTAAGGGTGCTGTTCCAGTTCAGAAAGCTCTGGAAGAAAATCAGCTGGCCCTATCTTCATTTGCAGTAAGGTCTAGTCTTCTATAAAGGGATTTGCTCCCATAAAATAAATTTAATTTTCCCATCTTTTTAATCTCAGAATAAAAGAGGCAAGTTCTTATAAGCATAATGCTTGACTGCCCAATAGCATATTAAATGTAGCCGTGAACTGACAATTTCATCTGCAAAATACTTTCACAGCCTTCATTTTCTTAAATGTTGTCTCAATAGGGTGTTTGGTAGAGGTCATTCTTCCTTACCTGTGGTACCTCAGCTTTCAACTGCTCTAATGAATAGCTTTTGCCCAAAGGATTCTGCTTTTAGTTGGGCTCTGCAGAACAAGGTGCTAACCAGGAAAGCAGACCAGAAGCTTGTATTGTTCTACACACTCACTGCTCTCCATCCAGATACTATTACCTCTCATCATACTGACGCACACAACTGGGGTAAATACTAGCCTCAGAGAGAACAGAGAAGTACCTTTGTTTCTAATGGACTTTCATAATACACTTAATAGCTGTATTTATGAAGGTTTGAGTATTTCAGACCATTTACAGCTGAAAACTGTTTCTTACTGCTCACTATATTCTTATGAAGCATGTTGTTTCAAACAGCCAAAATTGTCTTCAGAACAAAATTAGCTTGTTGTAACTTTATAGTCTGGTAACTTAAATCAAGACTATCTGCAAGTTCTGGTCTATCAAAACTGTCTTAAAAGAGGCTAGGGTTTGGTTTTTTTTTCTGAAAAACATATCCTGTCCTTTATTTACAAATAAAACAAGCTGCAGCTACATTCACTTTGAAGATGATGTAACAGCTCATGCCCAACTCAGTCATATTCTCCTTCTAGTAAAAGCAGATCTTACAGAATCTGATCTTACATTACTCTAAGATATTTAAATTTATGGAAAGCTATTTGTGACAACTATCTATGGCTTCCTGGAACTGGTGCACATTGTATGAAGAACAACATTTCTATGCCAATTGCCTCGTCACATTTCAAAAAAGTGGGTGAACTAGAAGGACTCTTCACCTTCTACGTTTTCCATTTCCTCAGTAGTTTCTTGGCTTTCCATTCACCCAACTCTTTATGGCCAAGATAAGAAGACTTTTCAGTTAAGCTCCATAGAATTGTTGGCTGCTTGGCCATTTGGTCAATAAAGCTCTCTGAACTGATGCTGCCAAAAGATCTGCATTATTATTTCTACTACTACTGCCCCACAGCAAGGCACAGCCAGCTATAAATTTAAGTATTCCCATTTTCCTAGGACATCAGTTTGCCAAGGGTGACCAGTTTTTCTCTGCCAAAACCCTTTCAAACAACACAGCCACCACCACCCTAGGCTGGCTGCTGCCACCAACCACACAGAGGGAGAAAGCCCATGCCTCATCCCAGCACAGCAGCTGCTATCGCCTCTGCCCTAACAGAAGCAGCCCAGTGGTGCTCTGACTTTCCAGTCCAGCTCAGTTCCTTCCCCCTCTACGCCTCCCCTTCACCCTGGAGGCAGCATTACTCACAGTTTCCCACGCTTCAGAGGGTTCTTTCAGCCAGCCTGGTGATGCCATAAGCAGCTTCTCCATTCTGAATCATACCTTTACCCCAAAGGGCTACAGAAAAGCATTGCTCATGTCTGCTCTGCTCTTCTGAACGCGTCTTTTTAGCACACCTCATATAACATAGAATAAATTGCTATATGAGGACTGTAGTCTGACAAGCATGAAGGACTGAGGAACTTGCACTTGGGAAAGAAACATAGAGCAGTAGCATCAAGAGGGAGACTGGTCTTCAGGCTGAAGGTTTCCCTATTTGCAGCTGAGCTTGCTGAGACTGCAATGATCCCAACACAGAGCCGAGCTGCTCAAATTTTAGAGTTTGAGGAAGAAATGTAATTCTTATTTTTAAGAAGCAAAGCAGTTTCTGCAGTCAGAAGAGATGTGGAAATATCTTTTTTTAAAAAAAACCAAAACAACCAAAAACCCAAACCCAACAATAACAAACAAAAAACCTTTCTTCCCAAAATGGCCACTTTCATATCCCCACAGAGAAAAATATTCAAAGCATTATGAGAAAACACTTAATTCTTCTTTGAACAGCTACATCTCCTCATTCTGTACCTCAAACTGGGTATCACAGAAAAGACAGGCAAACAGCATGATTCAGCCATTTTGACTTTCACAGTCTTTTTTGAAAAATGTTCAAACTTTTACCATTTCTAAGACTGAGACTTGTCAGTCACAACCCCCACATTTCTTTATGCTTTGTTTAAAACATAAAATACGTAATTTCTTCTGTTAAGGAACTTCTGCAAACCATTCAAAGAATGAGCAAGTTCTGCCTTATTTCCCTTCTCTTTTGTTCAAGTGTGCTCAGACCTAGAAATACTGCACTGATCTGCTCCAAAGGTACGTGTGCATTGGGATGGAGTTTGCTTTCCTACACTTGCTTCCCTGCCCCAACCACCCTATGATATCAGAGAGAGGACACTAGAACTAGGAGAAACTGATAGTGCTTCCCAAGTAAAATTTATTCCTAGCCCTAAGCAAGTTGATTTTCTGGGTAGTCAGGATGTGAACTCTCAACCTTTCAATCAACAAATGTATTCTAGAACCAGAAAATGTGCCCATAGTCAATGTGCTATGTACTACATGAACTCTATTCATACTGTATTTGTACTTGGCTTACTTGGCTTATTACTGAAAATGTCATTTAAAAATAGTTATTTCAAACATTTCCATTAGATACCTAATGGATCACCTAAACCAATAGTCCAGTAAATTAAAAAAAATTCATCAAGCCAGTAAACCATGCTTGCTTAGCAAATTTCTCTCCTGATTTTTCCTTAAGGATCACTTACTTTATATACATACACACACATAAAGTCTTTCTAGTAATCTCCCTTTCCCCATCATGTAGCATTAGCCATATGCAAGCTTATATTCATTACATCAACAGAATTGTCTATACTTTTATACTTTCCACAAAAATTAAAGCAATAGGTCACGTAACTGCTGCTCTAAAAAAAAACCAAAACTAACAAAAAACCCCAAAACATATTTGCTACAAAAACACGTTAAACAGTTATTGTTGTGCTGTTACCATTTCAGGCCATAGCATTACATTAATCAGCTTTCTTGTACAAATGAGTTTTATAGGAATCAAAATATAGAGAATAAGATAACTGGAGAATTGATATTCCATTAATGAACCAATACTATTATTGTAGAACCGACATGATTATTGCAGAAATCTTTGCTCATCTATGCTGCACTGTAGTATCCCAAATGGGATTCTAGAGGCCTGGACTGTCCTCCAAGGAAAAGAAGGTATGGAGAGGACCTTCATGACCCTGTAACTCTTAAAATAATCAGGGAATTCATTGAAAATTAATATATATAAGACACAGATAATTATTTTGACAACCCCAGTGTGGTTTGACATCACCTACTTAATTGTTGGCTCCCAAGTACAAGCCAACTCTGAAAGCATTTGCTAATGAATTAAAGTTTGAGGAAGGGTCAAGCAGGAGACAGTGCTCAAGTACAGAGGGGTGGGCAGAAATACTGTAAAATACTAAAATTCCAATGTTTCTGGGTGCAAAAGTCTTAGAAATCCCTGTCAGTCATCCTTTCTAAACACAAAATGAATGGAGAGTAACTCCCAAGGTTCCCATGGAGCAGCAGTTTGGGAACTGTTTTAATCAGATCAAAACATTCATTTTATTACTTGAAGAAAAGTCTTTTGCCTACCAGCATTACAAAAGCTGCTACAATGCAGGAAATATTTATGTCTCTCCTACTAAAATAATGCTTCCTGCTAGCCTAGTAATTGTAATCTTTAAATCCCAATCTCTAGGTCAAAGGAATGAGCAGAAAATTGAAGTAAATCATCAGACAGCGCTTTGAGTTTGTGCAACTGAAAGCACAAGACACCACTAATCTGATGATGAGGGGGTGAAAATTTGATAAGCCTTTCTGGATCAGATGTTTGTTCAACAACACCCCCTTATGCTGGTAAAATGGTTAATATAATCTTGAATCTGGCAAGAAACTTAAAACTAGTCAATTGGATGTTTCCTACAGAGAAAGTTATAAAATATTCCTAGCTGAACTGAGGAATAAAATTTTATGAAATGTTCCTTGATTTAATACATTTTACACAGATTTAGGAAAATTAGTCCAACTGATCTGAAACTACCAGGAAGCCAGTCAGTCTAGCAGCATACATTAGCAAAAGTAACTTTCTATGATTGTTTAATAAAAAAATGCTAAGAACAAATGTGACTTCAAATAAATACAGATTAAGCAGCAAAATCCCTTGAAGCCTGTTGCGAGTGCCAGCATATTAGATCAACTAGTTCATAAAGAGAGTGAAAGACGCTGTGTACCAGCTTCCTGTAGCAGAGCCTGTACCAGCAACACTTTGAACTTCCATTTTAAAATAATGGCCTAAAGGAGCTTCTCCAAATTACTCATGTCTCACTTAGAAGGAAACATGTGACTTGTTGGAAATAACTCCCAATAGCATCAGTGTGAGAAGAGCAAGGTAACTGAAATCCACATGGTGAGGACAGCTCCCAGCCCGCCTTATCAGACCTTCCTGATATGAAATGGTGTCCTGGGAAAGTGTGGGCAGAGGGTATATTGGTAGCAGTGCAGAAGGATTGGGTGGCTCCTCACTGCACCTCATCTAGCCCAGAACAGGCTGGAAAACATGAGGTGGGAACACCAAGCCATGGTGTCTGAGAGGACCACAGAGCAGCTGCTGGGAGGAGAGATTAACTACTTCTCTCCATCCCTGTCAGCTTTTGCTTTAGTGAGGGCACATGGCATGCAATGAACTCTCAGAAGTCTCACCAGCAATGCAGGAGGTAGAACAGGGTGGGTTTTATGCAGGCTGCCCAGCCCTGGCAGTAGAGGTCCCATCTTTGGCTCCAGGTGTCCCTTTCAGGCTATGCTGTTTCCTCACTACCCTCTACAACAGCTTCTCCTGCTACCACCCTATGTAACCCCCCCTCCCCCAGTGCTACTAGGAAAGATACCTATTCCTTTTGTCCTATTTTTGTGTGTGCATGTGTATACACACACACGGAGATATGTATGTGTATACACACATTCTTTAATTCAATTTTATATACGTTCACACAGTGTTTGCACATAGGCACATACTTCAAGATCATGAGCATATGGTTCACAGTTAAAAGCTCCCTGCCTTCAAATGCCAACGTCCCCCTAGTGATCCCCAATACTCACATATATGCTGCAATTTTATTTGAGAGAAATTTCTTTCATACCAGAAGAAATTTATTAAAATTCTGAGACTTCATTTAGCGCACTTTCTAATTAAACTACCGATCTTTAAAGCTTCAGCCTCCTAAGACTCATTGTTCTTTGCACAAGATGAGAAAGCAATTGCAATTTGTTGTCTTTATAGAGACACATATTGGTTAAAAGAAGAAAAAAAAAAAACAGTTTGCAATTTCATGTCCTTAAAGTTAAATGCTTGTATTGTTTAATACAGGGAAATAGCCAGCCTTTGCTGTACTAGACACAGGCCCTCAATGCATCCCAATGTCTATGGCATGTTTTAAAAGCAAATTCTTTGAGATTTTAAGTATACCGTGGTTGACTCACTAGAAGTTTCTTAGTTCCATAAACTGGGCCATTACCTCACATCTGACATTCCCATTTTCTCATTTATGAGAAACTGATTATTACAAATAAATAGGATAAAATCCAAGCAGTACCATGTACTATTTTCCAATTAAATAGAGAAGGAAAAGGATTATAGGAAAGCACCTACTTTATAAACAAGGAGTTACACAGACAGGGTGAAATGAGATAAAGCCTCTGTTCCCTATTGCTTCTCCACTGAGTTCCTTTTTAGAAGAGTGTGAAGATATCTGGTGAAGCCCTATGGGATATATTCATCAAGAGAAGTGATCTTGACATTAACATTACTACAAACATCCTGAAAAATACTTCTTGCATGCTCTTGCTCTGTTGGTTATCTTCACTGATGAACCACTGCAACCCTGACATCCCCATGTCAGGGGACAATCTTCTTGCACAACTGTGTAACACCACTATAGACAGGACAAATGTTCTGCTTGGAAATTTATGTCAACTTTTTATTATTGGTATCTTGGGCAGGATTCATTTCCTCTAGCTCTAGAAGTCCACACTGCAGATTTCTGTATCTGCATTAGTCTTCCTAGGCTCCCTTTATAATCAGCAGGGAGAAATAAGCACCCTCAGGCATAATTCATCAGGCTCAATCAACATCTACTGCAGGATGAGAATAACTGTGCCTTAGAGATGCCTGCTTCTCTGTATAGAGTGGCAACTCAAGATTAGATGGCTGCACTAAGTCAAATAAATTTCACCATTTGTATTTTAAAGCAGCATTTTTCCCCCCATGCTCCCAACATGGAGCATGACACACAGGTACTGAAAACTTATACAGTCATAAGGGGAATCTGTACATGACAGCACGCTAGAGAGTTCATCCTCTAAAGAGCTGCTCTTCTTTTGAGCATATAGACTCAACATCTCCCAAGAGAAGGAAATAATCAGTTTGGTCTAATTAATGTGGCCGAGCATGTGTACTAAAATGGACTTCCTCTATTTTCCACCCTTATCTCCAATAATTTGACAGAATACTTCATGCTCTTAGGTGTTTGTTTCAATCCAAAACACTCTCTGAATAGCACTTGTAGCTAATTGATTTGTCTTAATTTACTTTCAGCTTGCTCTCTAATGCTCCAGTATGGTACCTTTTTAATTTTGAACACAGCAGAAGGCCCCCTTGTGAGAAAAGCTACTCTGAGCTTCCCCATGAGGCTTTCAAGCCACAGTTCATGGATGAAGAAGCAGTGGGAGGACATACAACACCTCCAGCCATGCTAGAGGTGCACAAGGCAGCTGTCATTCCTACCCACTTCCTGAGTGATTAGGTTTAATCCTTTTGACCAGTGCAGACAAGGAGGCAGGGTGCCAGCTGAAGGTTGTCCCTTTGGGATTTATAACACGGGTGGCTGCTAGGGCCATTTCTCTTGAGCTTTTAAATGGGAATTTCCCAGAGGCAAGACAGAGTGGTTGCTTTGGGAACTAGCTGACTTTCCCAGTCCCAAGTCCATTTTATTTAGTGTCATCAGTACAAAGACAGACCCAACTAGGTTTTATTTCATCCATACACACAAGCAAGGTACCACTGTTAGAATAAACTGTGGACTTTTCTCCACCATCAGGAGCTTAATCCTAGGGATAGTTTACTCTGATAGAAGAAAAAAAAAAAGAAAAAAAGATTTCTTTTAATCCCTCATCCACCTTCTATCAAGAAAGACAAGCTTACTCAGTGTAAAACAGAGGTAAAACTCAGCCAAAGAGAGGAAGCTGTCAATATTAAATATGTTTTAAGACAGCCTACCAACTACACAGTTTTCTTTCCTGAACTTCATATGCATAGTTTGCTTGCTGAGGTGCCAAGTGCACAAAGGATAATGCCAGATCCCTTTGTGGCCCATATGCAAGCATGTGGCATGGATAACCTGCCCCAGAACCACACTGGTGATGCTTCATCTGCCGCTGGGTCATCTACCATCCTTGGCAGAAAAGTTCTTTTCTGATCCCACTGCTTTCAAACAATACATCTTGCCAACAGCACTGAAATCAAATATGTGCCACAGTTTAGATTCAGACATCTGAAACGGAAAAAGGATTGACTTTCTAGTTAAGCACCAGGTTAACTTTACAAGGAGAAGAATGTGGCCCTTCGAATTATTTTCAGCTACAGTCTTGTTTCTGGAAAATCAATTTTCTGACTAGAGAAAATAAGACTTGGAGAGAAATCACACAAAAAATATTCTTCATGGATACATCCTTGAATTACATTTTTTTATGTAAGAGACCTTCAACCTGTACCTCTGCTTTGGGCACAAGAAAACCCAAGGACCTCCTTCTATCTTACTATCCTTGAACACATCAAGTAATTAGTAACACATCAAGTAATTAGATTAAGTAATCAAAGAATTTTTTCACTGGCTATACTTAGAGAGAAGTTTACAGCTGTTGACTAGCTAAGTTGTGTTTAAGTTATTTATTAGTCTTCTTGTTGCACTAACAACTAAGAAAATTACTACAGCCTTATACAAGGCATGATGAATATCTGATTTGCCATGTCTGTATCTATGTTCTTAGAAGTTTAAGGTATTTAAACTTAGATGGCCTTTCCTCAGAGGAGACACCTATTGACAGGGTGATTGTAATGGATCAATGAACAGGTTTGGCATTTGATTTCAATTTATCCTGCACATCCATCAGGGCTCCTAAGCACTGGTGCTTTAGGCAAGCAGACATTTTTTTAACTGCCTGAACAGATGGCTAGGAAGCAAAGTGCTTGCACCCTTAACCCTAGCTTGCACCTTCAAAAACTCACCTGCAGTTCTGCATCTGGGTGAAATCATAATTGCTTCAAGAAAAGAGCATTATAAATGCTAAGTACCAATAAGAATAGTAAGCAATTCTTAATGGTAAGCTCCTTGTCTCAAAGGGCTTTTCAACATCCTAAATGCCCATTGTACTTCCACCTGGTTCTCCAGGCTTAATAGATTGCCCAGCGTTTTCAGTATTCCTCCTTACATTCACAAGGCCCACATTGTACTTCCTTCATCAAAAGAATTCCTCAAGAAGTTCAAGCAAGAGTTAACAAGGCCATCTGTAACCCTTCATTGCACTTAAGATGGGTTTCTACCTTACAGATAAGAAGCACTGGACCTTAAAAAACAAATCTCCTACCCAGGAGATGGATCAGGAATGATTTGTTGCTGGGATCTCTGCTGCAGAGCTAATGGACTCATTGCTCACACTACTTACAGACTATATGGAGACTGGCAGGAGAAATGTAACCAACTCACTGCTGCCTATTGGTATGGATGAGGAAAGACATCCAAATGGGAGCATTTGGTCAAATTGCCCAGAAAGATATCCTAAAAGCTGTATGAAACAGACAACTGAGCTCAGATTGTCCTCAAGACACTTGCCACTAGAGCAAAAGGAACGTACTTAATCTACTTCTCCTGGAGCACTAAGTCATCCTATTTTTACACTGTTTTGCAGCTAAAGCAAAAGCCAAAAACTTGTCTTTAATTTCACTAGTTTCTGTATTTCTAGTACATGAGGAAGGGAATAGGGGAGTGGGAAATACTCAACTTCACTCAGTGATCACAGACACTCTATTGCTAATACTATCAAACATCTGAAAGGTTAATAAAGAAACCATAACCAATTAGTTTCATATACTGTTGGCAATCCAGACATTCAAACGGAAAATCTGGATAATTAAAGCTATACCTATGTGAATTTTCCATTGCCACTCATTATTATTACTATTATAATTCTGTGCACTTAAAGAAGGGCTACATCTCCTTCACAGAGAAGGCTTATTTCATTAACTCCATGTGTACAGGTAGAAAAATTGCAGTAGTGCCTAGATAAACAGGGGAACCATTAAGCCTAGATATTGAATATACAATTGAACAGATAAATATAATCCCTAACACAATATATGCAATAAAGCAAATGAGGAAAATACTATTAAACAATACGTAATTCTTTTAAATTACTACAATTTTAGATGCTTAACTATAACTTATTTCCTAAGATTGATACTCAATTGCTTTAAATATTTAACCAAGATTAAGTGTCCTTTAAAGATACACAGGAAGTCAACTAGATGTTGAAAGGCTTTCTCAAGAAATTGGTACATGAGGTTCTTTAATTTGTTTCACAGAGAATAGGACATCTTTATGAGCTTTTTGCTGGTCATAAACAGAGCTTTAGGAAAAATAAGCAATAGATTCTATGACTTTTGGCTAACATTAATAAATACAGGCAGTGTTGATTGTCTTTTCAAACAACTCTCCTATATATGACTATAGCAATAGCACTAGAAGTTTCTTTATAGCTAGTAAAACATATTTTTTAACCACACAAAACTAGGTCCAGAAGGAAGCATTTGGATTTCTCACCCCCTACCAACTGAATCGTTAGTTCTCTAGAATCTGTAGCATATATATAGCAATAAAAGTTTCTTGATTCAACAGGACACAGAATTTGAACGTGTCTTTAATGTTCTGATCAAATGGTCTCAAAGGGCAGGAGACTCTTAAATGAAAAGTAAAGGCTTGAAACAGGAAGAATTGCATAGACTGACATTTTTACTATAGTCAGAAGAAAGTTCCTGTGCTCATCAGTCTCTTTTTTTCATAGATAAATGATCCAAAGGTTTTTAGGAACCCCTGAGAGAAGCAATATTAGTGACATTCTTAAAGGCAGTTACTTTTCAGTCTACCTGCTCTGAGGTCACACATATAAATACTTAATAGCACAGCTTATGAAAACTTTTCAGTGGCAATTGCCTTTCCCCGACACACCTTTTGTTGCTTTTACATAACTGCTTTTAAAGTGCAAGTGCAGTAATCATCATCTATGGCAGACTGAGAATATTAAAAAAGACCTATTCCCATCTGGAAGTCATCGCAACACCATTTTTATTATCAACCTGCAATGCAGCCAACATATGCAGCTGAAGAAGCCTGAAGAAGCAACTGTTGTCATTCTTTTAAGGTGAAAGTGACACATACAGTCACAGTCAAAAACCAAATACTTCGTCTCCAGTTTCAGACAGGAAAATAGCTTCGTCATGCCATGGAATCAAGCAAGTTAAGAGCCCCCTTGCTACCAATTTCCTAAAGGGATGTCTCTTCTTAACAATTATACTGCAGACTTTTGTTAGTACAGTACTGTCAATGACGCAGCCAAGCTTTCTTCTAAGGAATACTTCCTACCCACACAAAAACTCAAGAAAGCACACTCACCACAGCTGAATAAAAGGTCACAAATACCTCCTCTCTACCCTTACATGTTAGTAAAAGAAGAGCCACCAAGACACCAACTTCTTGGACTTTGAAGACTGGTCAATATCCTCCTTTTGGATAGTCTGTTGATAACCATCATGAGAGCAAAAGATTTTTAATTACATTAAGCTGAGACAACAATTGCATTATTAAACAATCAAACAATTATTTTCTTAAAGCTTATTAAGGATAACAGATCTTAAGCCTTGGTCTGGCAAGTATTCAGTCAGACAGGGAAAAACATATATGATACTGTCAGTGGCACCGGGCAAGTAGTTCCGGCTGGACTGCATCTATTTTCAAGCTGAAAGGAAATTTTTGGAGAAAAAGAACTGAGAAATAATTGCCCTGTGTTCAAAATTCCCAATGTGCCTGATGAATACTTTGTTGCATTTTGTTATCCCACCAGGAGAGTATGAGAGAAGAAAGAAAGAAGGATTTGCTACTTCCCTGAATACAGCACAGCTAACAACAGTCCCCTGAGGCTCCAACTATTCACCACAGGTTTGTTTCAGAGAACCAAACTTGTAATAATCACTTGTCTTCACAAGGTTACCTCGAGCAATGTGCAAGCATTTGGCCATGCTAACATCTGTAAATACTGGGCATCGTTATTTCAGAGTTGCTCTGCAGCATGACTTTCTGGGCATCATTAGTGGCACTCCACACCATGGTATCTGAGCAACCTTTCATGAAATTAAATGGCTCTGACTAAACCAGCCCACAGTCAGACCAAAGGAAGAACAATTGCAAGCTGTAACAGATTATTTGAACTAGATACTTTCTAGCCTAAGTGCATTTTAGTTCATACTTCAATCCTTCAATTCCAGGACTATCCACACAAATGACAGTTTTCAATATACTTACGAAGCACAAGTACTGGAATGTCCACTTTACTTATAGATACGCTTAAGTCATTCATTCACTGAAGATCTCCTAGTACCACTGCAGTCATGAAGAAACAGAATGGATCCCATCACCCAGCTTGGCACCAGCTGCTGGGCAACACGAGGCTTATGGGATCCTGGACATGCAGGGCCAATGCCAGGGTGGCAAGGTGATGCCCTGCTGCAGAAGAGAGAAATCAGTTCAGGGAGGCATGAAGATGCCAGCGCACTTGCTTGATCTGTATTGCCCTGCTCCAGTATCCAACAGGGACCTTCTCAAAATAGTTTTGGCACAGATATCAACAACTTCTAACTGAATAACCATCTCTAGTATTAAAACAGATTCATCTATTTCTTAAGCCTGAGGAGGCATGCTTTGCCACAGTTCTCTAAAATGAGTGGAGGCAAACCAGCAAAAAGGGCAGCCAAGTTCACTGCATTGGGCAGAGGCAGCTGCCTTTGCCACACATGAACACTACGTGAACATCATCTCCATCACTCTTGCTGAATGTTGCTGCAGAAGCAACATCTGTGCAAAGAATGTACTTCCTTCTTGTCATTTAACTTCAACACTGCTTGCTACAGGAAAAGTAATTATCTGTTAATCATCACAGAAGTCAGAAGCGAACATAAAAGCAGCAGATATATTAAAAAAGAAAACAAAACCAAACAAAACACACACCAAAAAACCCCAAACAAACTGAAACAAAACCCAGACCATGTCAGGTACCCATTTATCTAAATTAAAATCTTTATCCTTCTCAACATAATAAGGAGCATAAACCTACTGATCCCATTAAACACAGCTCAAACATCTTACAGCCATGTTTTTCATCATAACAAAATGTTAATCTAATGATCCTGTACCATATTTGATGGTTATTAGAAGTAGTCAAATTTCATTTTGAGGGTTGGCTTGTTGTGGGTTTGGGTTCTTTTCTTTTTTCATTGGTTTGTGGGCTTTTTTTGTCAGGGTTGGTTTTATTTTGCTTCTTTCTTCAGTGTTCTTCTACACTTTCTTTCCATGCTATATCTCATCTTCAACAGAGATATATGAGAAACCTTCATGGCATTTAAAGGTCTGCAGCATTTTTTTCCACTGCTAGCTGAAAATAATAGGGAAGCAAGAACTTCAGAAGATTTGAGCATTTTTCCCTCCTACAGCACTATCTCAACTCATATGTTTTCTAAAAGTTCCTATGCCATTTGTTATAGGTTTTTTAGAATTAAATTTTGGATATAGATTAGTTGATGAATAAATGGTTATGTCTATGAAGTTTTGTTCCATGCACTGCTACACACTTTCTAGTGAATTGAGAGTATTGACAGTCAATATTGTGGTCAAAACAGGTCATACTGGAGTAATCAAAAGAGAAAAACATATATAAGTGCAATCTTAATAAAATGTTATTTCCAGCACAACATAATCTACGATTTTAGGACAAAGTTAGCTGCATAGCCTAAACTAGCTCCTAAAGCAAAAAATTCATTATCAGAAACAGAGAATAAAGCTACTGAAATAAATTATTTGCAGAAGGAAAATATTGTGATTGCTTGCCTGGGTCTAAGTCAATACATTTGAATTATCAGAAAGGACAATAAATGTTTGCAGTAGAGATCAAGCAACAGCAAACCTGGGAACTGCAGCTAATGGTGTTTGAATATTTCAATCCCAAAAACCCTGAGCTAAACATCTACAACCAGACAGAGCTTCTAAGTAAAGATAATATATTTGATTACTTCAGATGCTGACAATCACATTCATTTTATCTGTTCCAACAGCTTTTCCCAACATAGCAAGGCACTAACCAGAGCCTGAGGTTATCCCCCTGCTAAGCAGGACCTCTACCTTGGAGATGGAGAGGAACATGTACCTTTCATACACCAGTACCCGGACACAGACAGCAGTGGGAGCAGCAAGCACTAGAGCTTGCTGTGACAGCAGATGCAACAAGGCTCTCACCCTCACAGGGCCTGAAAGTCTTACTGAAGCCCTGGATATCCACTCATAACCTTCAGGGACTAATGCCACTGCTGGAGGGCAAATTCCTCCCCACTCTTCACAGTGCCTGGGTGCAGCATGGCCTGGCCAGGCTTGGGGCCACCAGGGTGGCATGGTGCCCTCTCTCCCCAGACAGCCCTGGAGGCTGTAGTCCCCAGCAAGATGAAACAAGCCAAGGACAGTGATGAGGTCAGCCGCAGCTCAGTCACCCACAGGCACCACCCCAGCCAGGGCAGAGAAGCAGAGTTTTCCCGTGGAAGGAAGCAGGGTCACTCATGGAGGTTATAAATCTCCTTAGCATGAGGATATACACACATGGCATGCCTACAGCCAAAGCACCCCCTGCCACCACCCATTCCTGTCACATTCCCATCACAGCTGTGGAGTGACAGGCAAAAGTTTATTTGTTTGCCCTTTTAGATTGATCAAGTACACTTTTTATGCTGGCTGCATACTTTAGTTGTATAAATAAGTGAGCATGAAGTTACAGTAGCTCTGTGGCTCTTCATTGCTCCATTCCAGAAGAGTTAACATTAAAATGTTCTTCAGCTTCAGAGAGCAAAGACTCATTCTGAACACTAAGGAAATGCAGTTTTCAAGAATGACTTCTTAAAATAGAAAACAGAAATGATGGGCAAAAATACGATGCAATATATACATGTGTACCTACATGAGGCATACAATGTGAGACCCTGTATTTCTCATTACTTGTCAACAGTATATTGCTTTTAAAGTGTTAAAAGCCTTTCTCCATAAATTTCAGCAGCTTCAAAGGGTAAAACTGAAAATGCATTTTAGGAGAGAGCTTCAAAGTTATAATTTAGTCTTTTCTCGTACTATAGCCCATAGTTAAATTCTCCAACTGCCCAATGTAAGAATTGGGCTGTAAGCAATCCAGGGAAAAGAATTCAGCATTTCCAACAGTGGTAAGCACAATGCTGCTCCCACACATAACAAGCAAGACAGATCATACAGAAGCAATGGCTCACCTTTGATTTTTCCAGGCCTCTTCCAATCTCTGAAGATCAGTACATTAACCATTGCCTCTGTCCTTCATGCTTTTTACCATGTTATTATGTGACAGCACATCTTATAATCTTTCCCTCTCTCTCAGAAACTACAGGGGCCACAGGCAGCCTACAATTGCTGAGAGTCCACTGAAGGCTTTCGAACTCTCCTAAAGCAGTTCAGAGTATTCATGTGCCTTCTGCTGATTTAGGCAACTAGATACAGTCTGTTTAATGCTTCTCTTCACCACCAAATTAGTATTACATGTTGTGATGTGCAAGTACTGTCAAATACCTTTGCTTTTCAAAAACAGTCCTTGTGAAATATTTTGAAATATATTGCAAGTGTACACCAAGATTATAAAGAAATGTTCTTATCATAAAAGAAAAATTTCATTTTCTCAGCATGCAACTTCAATAGAAAACAGTTGCTAGGATTATTGCTTCTTTATGTTAGTATGATAAGCTAAAAGACAGTTTTGCTCAATCCTCTTTTGAAACAGAATACTTTTTTCTCACTTATAAAGATCTGAAATGCCATCTACAAGTAATTCTAGGATAAAGTACTATCTAAACTTCTTTACAATGCTGAAGGCTTTCAAAATCACAAAGTTACATTTTATAAGATCTTAGGGAGCTAACATCAATAGACTCCAGGGGAGGGGGGGATGGACAGGAATCAACAACAGTAAAAAGCCTTTGAAATGCTATTTCAGTTATTTCAGGTAGTTTATTAGGCTTATAAATTAAGATACTTTAGCTGCTTTATCAATGAGAAGTTTTGGGGATCAACTGAAACTGGATAATCTAGTTAGATGATTGCTGTCTGTACTGAATTTCTGGGACAACAATAATGTTGTTTTTCAAAATTAATTCTGAATCATCTGCTTAAATTTTAAGAAGCCATTCAGTCATCCATGCTGTATGTCAAGTGTCACAGCTACATCAAAATTATGCAAAAGAAAAAAAGTCATGTGTGACAGTCTGTTATTTTCCTATCAGAAACGAAAAGGAGTTCACAAAGTGTTAGAGAGCTTAAGACCATATTTCGTAATCACAGCATCTGCAACAGAAGAGCTGACAGATCCAGGAAGCTTCCTAGGAAAGGTAAATCCTTGTTTCTGTGTTTGGACACATTTTAACGCTGTCCTGCTGCTATGAGCTTCCTTGAAAGTGTTGTACCCCTAAAAATATAGCCAAGGCCAAATGGTTCCAGGAATTATTCAGCAAGCTATGATGCCAGCTGATCACGGAGACAAGTTGCTTTGCCAAAACGTGGGGCTGAGATCCCCGTCCTGATCACACAAGTCATTTCCAGACCAGCTGCCAGTCTGTGCCCCAGCAGTGGCTGTGCCAGCTCACCTCCCTCCCGTCCTCACTGCAGCAGCCCGTGCAGAGCCAAATTAACATGCCAGCTTGCTCAGACAGCTCAGAAATCCCAAATGCTGACTTCCACCACACAGATGTGCTATTTGGCATCCTGGTTCTTCAAAGAAATCACTGTATTTGTATAAATTCAATGCAAATCATCAGCAGCATGGACTATAGACACAAGCAAGCACTATGCAGAGAGTACTTCAGCACCCCTCTTCCCCAGGCATTCCAAATCCTCAAATTCTTCCCCCAAATTTCCCCATCTGATGCAGTCTCCCCTATCTCCATAGCTCTCCTCACCACACACCTGATTTTATGCAGAATATATGGGGACTTATTTTTCCAAATACCAGTACTTTTAAAGAGGATCATGTTGTAATGCAATAATAAACTGAAGTAGAGAGAAAGGTACACTCAAGAGCTGCAGAGTATCTTGAAACTGTGAAAAGGAGAAAACCTAAAGGCTGATCTGCACTAGAGAAGTCTTACTAGCAGAGCTACAACCCATCTTCGATGTAGGTGATTTATACAGGCCTGGAACAAATGGTCTTATGCCAAGAAATAGCACTTATGCCAATTCACTGAGTGAACTAAACTCTTCTGGCTAAAACATTCAGTTGTGTCAATGCTAGGATTTAAATCCTTAAAAAAAACCCCCAAAACCCAACAAAAACTCACAACTGGAAAAGCATATGAAAGCAGCAAATGAGGACTTCCTAGGTACCCCCTCCCTTTGAAAGACGCACTCCCCAGACAAAAGATTCCTGTGGTGCTCATGTGGTGCTCAGTTACCTGCCCACATCAATGCCTTGCCTCCACACACGAGAAAGCACATAAAAGAATGCCTCTATGTTTTATATTATCAGCACTGTGGTGCCGCATGCAGAGTACAGCAAAAGTCAAATCCTTTTTAATACAGATCTACATTTGAAGGCACAGAATCTGTTTTCCAGAAAGATAGCCCCCAACCTAAGTATAGACAGTGATGAATATATAAATCTTAGTAGCAATATCTAAAAAATATTGCCATGCCAGTTAGGAAGCACCACCCTTATCTGTATAATTATTATCATCTCACTGCCCCTTTACTACATGAACTCTACTAACAGGAGTCTCTGTTTATCTGTGAAGGAAGCCAATAGCTCAGATCTGTACAGGCTGACACAGTACCACCTGATGTGGTTTCAAGTCCACTGTGAGTCAGTCCAGCCACAGTGATCTAAGCAAGTCTGACCCGACAACAGTTTAGTTACCACTTCTAAAATGAAAACTCCTCGACAGGTTCCCAGCTTGAGATTTTATCTGACAGCTCCAATACAGGATCTTCCTGTGCAAGTATCTCAGATCCACTCAGTAAGATTTCCTGAGTGTTCTACCTGCTCGTTCAGAGCTTCACCTGCACTCTCAAAGTTCACTTTTTCCATGATAAGCTTTTGCCTAGCAGTTTCAAGAAAGACTCTGTGCATTACAGACCTTAACAAAACCACCCTCCACAGCCCATGCTCACCGCTTCCTAAGGACCTGTAGTTTCCCAGCATTTCAGATAGGATAGGGTCTGTTGTGTCATTCCCCCATGGAATGTCCTCCTTCCTGCGGTGGTGGCAGCCTTTTGCACAAAGCAGGGCCCAGGTCCCTCTGCCATCCAGGCAAACTGCAAGAGCTTGCACTCACACTTGCCCTGCCCCTTCTTACACCCTTTATTCCCTAAAGCTGCCGTTATTCACTGATGGAAGTCATCAGGGCAAAGCAGCCTGCCACCCTATGACAGAAAAGCATTGTCTGAAGGAAAAAACCCAACCATTCCTCCACAACAAAAGCCTCTCCCATGGATGCATCACTTTGACA
Source organism: Brachypteracias leptosomus (assembly GCA_013401335.1). Classification (NCBI taxonomy): domain Eukaryota; kingdom Metazoa; phylum Chordata; class Aves; order Coraciiformes; family Brachypteraciidae; genus Brachypteracias; species Brachypteracias leptosomus. Next base: position 33,199 of record VYZX01031654.1, read on the forward strand.
AAACTTTCAACAAATTCTGCCTGGTTTTCTGCAGCATGTAGATCCTTTCCTTTCTGCCTTTCCCAAGGAGACTGGAAAAAGTAAAATATATACTGAGTTCTACTTCCTCTAAAAAGTTGATGCTCTTAATTTTTGTCCCACTTCCAAACCCACCAACTTTAAAGACTGTTTTGTTTTGCTTAAAATACTTCTTGGCCAGGGCTACATGCATATCATTCTGAGGAAACAGACTGAACTGTCTCAGTCCCAATAAAGAAAATACTAGAGAACTGCTGTTTAGCACAAACCAAATGCAGAATTTACCATCTGATATGGTCATTCCAATACATATGGATAATAAGACATAGGGAAGGACCTTGAGTCTATGAGATGATCAGGTGAGAATTAGAATAAAGGCAAATGACACTGTGAAAAGAAGTACAAGGAAAGACACTAGGAAGTATGCAGGTAGACAGTCTTTGTAAAAAAGAATCACTCCAAAAACTAAGCAGAGGCAAAATTGCAGATTATGTGAATTTTGCCAACTCTCCAAACTGTGATTAACCACAGACTTGTACTGTTCTTGTGCCATGCAGAACCCCTGCTGCAGAGGAGGAACACACTGATGCATCACCTTCACTTCTCTTCCAACAAATTCTTATGAGACCAAAGCTGTCCTGGCAAGTACACAGCAGGAAAATTAATATCCTACTGTTGTCCCAGGTGATAGTTTGAAAATGATGTTTTCCTATATTGTAGATTGAAATAGAGATCTTTTCCAGACACATATTTGAAAATATTGATCTTTTTGTTAGTGTCCAAGAGTAAACAAGGTAGTTTCTTCCAGCTGAATAAAAGCTTTCACAGTTATTATATAATAAAAACGACATTTGATAGAATTCACAAGGAACTAAGACATAAGGTGCCCATATTATCTTAGAAGGCAGGTAATACAAAAGCTATTCCAGCAAAATGCCTATTAACTAGAAAACTGGTTTTTTTAATCGAACTACTCCTTGTAATAGCACTTCAGAGGTATGTGCATGAGTGAAAAAGGTTTGTGACTTACAACTGTGCATGCATGTGTTTTCAGAGAACTGGCAAAGAACACATAGCCCCAAAGCATAAGGATGAGTGGGAAGTGGAGAAACAAGGCTGCATTTTACTACCATTCAAAGGATGTAAAACTGCCTGTCAAACTCCTTGCTCCATCACCGCTTTGTGTTTCCTACAAGTTTCAAGGCCTTATCTGAAAGGTAGTGTTTTGAAACACAAGCAAAGCCGTTCTGCATTTTTACCTCACTGTACACATTTAGTTGATAAACATAAAAGCAAGCAGCTCCTGCACAGTATGAAACTAGTTGTACAAATTACCTATAGAGATGGGTGAACAGTCACTTCTTTGATTCACTGCCAACTCAAAGAAAAACTTGAAACAAAACCAAACAAAAATCTTGGTTTTGCTTCAACAGAATTAAAGTCAATTTTTTAAATATCTTGTTCTATTCAATCAAAAATTTTCTGTATTAGGACATTTCAGGCTGCTAGATGCAAACTAAATTAAGGATGGATGCCAAAGACAGGAAGAGATCCACTCATTATAGAGGGTCCAGTTCAGATCCCAAACACTCATCCAAAGGGACAGGTGCCTCTAAGAACAGGGTGTTGACCACATAGTTACATGAGACTTCATCAGTATAGAATGCATTATGAAGGTACTGTTTTGCCCGGTGTAGAATTCACACAGAGGATGCAGTTCCCAGGCACTACTTCATTCTCACAGATATTTATTTACACAGCTCAGAACAGCAGCAGCAGAAGCAGGAGAGATGGCAGGAAGCAGCTCCCATGAGCACTAGCATCCAGGACCTAGTCCTCTAAGGCTCTTCCACACCATATAAAATATAAGAGGCAACAATCCAGGCCACTATCCTGAGAGGTCTGGACTAGGGATTCATACCAGCCTCAAAGAGAGGAAACTGAATCCCCTCATCTAATGAATTATAGAAATAAATCACTGCTATCTCCTCTGGAATTATGAATATGGGCCTGAAATTTTCCTTTTCTCCATCCAAAATGATCAAATTCATAACAGGTTCTCCAGTCAACCACTGAAGCTGCATTTTGAGAGGCATGCTTACAGTTTTGTATAAATCTGTCATCCTGTGGATTATGCCCTTCTGGCTGCTTCTCCTTCCCTCCTCCCAGAGGGCTGGCTGAGAAGCCAGCTTGCCTCCTGCCCCACCTAGCTTAAAACAGATGGCAGAGGGTCATGAAAGAGCGAGCAAACACAGATGAGTGACTAATTTTCAAAAAGGAGACAAAAAAACCCCAAACCCTCAACACTAGAAGCAGCAAGGAATGCATAATTACTTTCTGAACAGCATTCTTCCATAAAAGCAAATGCAGCAGTTGCTACAGATATAATCACAATAAAAAGGGGAGGTACCCTCCAGGCAGGCTTGACAAGTAGGATGGGACTGAACTGCAGTCCAACAGATGGAAGTGGAGAACATGGCAAAGGTATCAAGGAGTGCATCACAGATTAACCCCACCTATGTAGCAACCCTGCTTCCGAGGCAGGTTTTGATGATCATTCTGTTGACAGTCATCTGGCTGAGTTTAAAGCTAGGTCAAGTGGTACTTCCTCAGGAACTGTAGGAAAAATGAAGGTGAGTTAATTACACCAGGAAGATGAGGACAGGAACAATTTCAGTGCTTTACTCTGCCCCTTTGCCAGAGATCACTGCCTTCACCCTGGTCCTGACGGAGTTGGCACTTGCATTTTTCTCAGCATCCAGTGGCAGAGGGCAAGTTCACCTCTCCTGGCAACTGGAGCAAGCCCTTAGACTCTGCATTTCAGCTGCTTCTGTGCCTCCCTCCTGTTGATTTTGCTCCAGGAGCAATAACATGACAGAAAAGACACAAGGGGTGGTAAATTTCAGGGCTAAATCTGTCAGACTTTGTCATTTTAGCCTTTTGGGATTATTTCTGTTGACTGAAGGAATTTAAAAAGCCATCCAGAAAATTAAAGCAAGCATCATCTTTGTTGTGCCCAACACAAACCACACGCAGCGTATCATTTTGCCAACACAAGGACCGTAACATGGCTAAGAAAAGCATCGAATGCAGGTTAACTACTCAATTTCTGTGCCTCACATTCAAGGCACAGAAATTGATTTTTCTTTGCCATTCTGTAATAAATCAGAGCACCCATCTTCAGGCAATAAATGGATTTGTGCATCTCTAAGATGGAGGTACCTATTCTTCAGGACTCTCAGATTTGTTTCCTTCATGTGTTATTCTGATATTCAGGGCACACTGCAAAGCCTGTTTACCCATGCTTCTCCTGAGGAGTGCTTGGGACGCAGAATCCTTTATTATATTTAGCTGATATTAGTTCAATCGATTTAGCTGTGATTTTACAGTGGTCTATGTTCCTAGAAATGGGTCTATTGTGACCTTCTACAAGTGGAAGTTATAAATAACTCCAGTTAATAAAAACTCAAACAGCAAAACCTAAATGGCTTTTGAGATATTCCTCCAGCTTACCAATACATTTCAGGTACAGAATGTGCTCAGTCCCATAGACCAAGACAGTACCACCTAAACCAGGGAATCCAAAGCATTACTTCAGCACGTACATACAAATATTTGCTGACAGAATTACGAACTGGAAATAACTCTTCTGCCTAGTTAAGCAGCATATACACAGAGAAAAAAAATTTTTAAAAGGAGAGAGTTTTAAGCATGTAGAAATGCAGACTGGGTAAGGAAACCTGGCAACCCTGTGATTTCTGCTTCACACTTCAAACTGCTGATAGACATCTACACTTTGCATTCCAGGAATGGCAGGTTTGCAGCAGCTGCCTTGAGCTAGCAAGCAACTTTTCTTTCAAACCTGCCAGTCACCCCTGCCTTGTCCCAGGGGATGCACTGTAGCTTTAGGAGCCTTTGAAAGAGTTACTGGGAGGAAAGAATTTAAAGACAGTACACTAAGAATCAAATGAAAGTGCCCCTCTCCTCTTGCTCATCTATTAGGACACCAGGGTTCAGGCTCAACAAAGTACATATCCCCTGTGGGATCCAAGTACAAGCTCACCCCTCTTAAACAGATTTGTATAATCCCAAAGCACATTATTTCCCTCTATTCATATTTAATACAATGGATCACTACTAAGCTAATTGTCATTAGTCCATCATATAGTTGGTATCTAAAGACACACAGCCATATCAAGAAAGATTTTTACAAGCTCATAAGTACTAGTTTCAGAAGCAATTTTAGCTCCCAAGCAAGGCTGGTACTTATAACTATCTTTCTATGGTTAGCTTAGTCTTACCTCTAGTAAGTAACTGGTTAGCCTATACAGGAACAGGTCATAACAACAGAATAGCTAAAAAGAAAAAGTATAGGCTTCCCTTACACCAGGATCAGTTTCCATAGGAACAGGAAACTGGGCCTTTCTAATTGGTTTACAGAACAGTTTGGCCAATAGACTGTGGGATCCTACTACCAGGTGAAACACTTCATCATTTCAAAGCCAGCTGAAGCCTGTCTGAGTAAGAGAGATGGGCAGAATCTGGCACAACTTTGTGTTTACTTAATGCACAAAGGCTGTTATTGCCATCTGTAGCAATTTAAATTCAATCAGCTGCTCATTTTGCTTTCTGAGTACTGCTGCTGGCTTTGAATTAAAGACATATTTTGCTAAGGAACCCACATGGAAAAAAAGCAAGCAAACGCCCCCCCAGTACACTCAGAACACTTGTTTTCAAAAGCATTACTTAAACTCTAGTCAGCAAGTTTTCTCATTGCCAGGCTTAAAGCAATATAAAAAACCCCACAATTCAAAAAGCAGGAGCTGTAAACTTCTAGCCGTTCTGTCAAAGTTCAGAATCCCAACAGTAGGCTCATGATGCCCTTCCCAAAGACTCCCAGCCATGTTTCTCCAGCCACTGGTGTTTCCTATTATTTTCCAGGTTTATGCAAAGGCAGAGGAGTGCTGCTTTCCAAACCTGGAATGACAGACTAATGCTATTGAACAAGAGCAATCTTACTACTATTTTGTAAATCTCAATGGGCTTGTGGGCTTAATAACATACATATGCTCCCAGCAAAACTGAGAAACACCAACAACATTCCCTTTTCTTTGAGCTGCCACTAGACAAATTCAATCTTTACTTTTGTGATAAGGCTGTGCAGATACTTTCTCCCTATGCCTTCTAAATAAGATCAGTAGGATTATATCTGTGCTTTTACAGACAAGGAAGTACTTATATTCTGGTCACTTTAACATGTCATATCTGGGAAGGAAGGAAAAAAGATTTGTAGAAGTGATTGTTTCCTCAAAAATAATACTGTTCATGTATCCAAGATAAGAGACACCCTATCTTAGGTGAACAGCAGCTTCCTTTGTTTACAGTGCTCTTGTTCAGCAGCCAAAGGCTAGTATTTTAAGGGGTCAACTGAAATACCATACTTGAATTTTAATAGCAGTTATAGATTAATTTACTCTGTTAAGATCTATAATGAAGATAAAGTACAAGAAATAATTTTCACCAATCTTAAATTCAAGACAATATAATGCTATCAAAGCTTCAAGTCTTTCCAAAATTTTCCAACAACAGCTGCACATTGAAAAGGTAATAGTAAAAGACAACACTTTCAACTGCAGCAAAAGTAACTTCCATGAAATTTGAGATATCAGTGATAAGCTGATAGCTTCAGCTTAGCCCTTCAAGAGGGACGCTGAGTTACCAGTTGCACAAAAGTAGCCTTAAAAACATCTGGACTGTAATATTTTATTTGAAAATAGTCATGTCACTGCTGAACCCCATTCCATAATTGTTTAAATACAGATTTCTCTTCAGTTCAGCATGGCTGCAAGTTTGTTTTCATTCACCAAAGTAAATTCACTGCTCAGAGAAGACAGCGCCAATCTTCCATGCTTCATTTTGAAGTCTTACACCAGCTACATGGCCATAAGGAGATGCTCACACTACAGTGCAGAGGGACTGTGTCTGCTCTGTGAGGCAAGAGCTCAGTAGACTTACACAGGGATAACAGCAAAGTCTGAGCTGCAAGTAGTGTGTAGTTACCCAAGTATGTCCACAGCACCTGGGGCTATCACCTGAGATTAGATTTTCCCTGCACTAAATGTATGCAAGAGATAATTCACGCTACTAAGAAAAGGCAATACAAATGTGCAAAGTAGGGCAGCATGGAAGCACTCCTATTAGCTATTTTACAGAGAATTAACTGAAGCACTTTAATGAATCTGCTCAAAACTTGACAAGGAAAGCCTACAGCAGAGGAGCAGAAGCTACATCTCCTGCATCCTAACTTCATTGCATTGTTTACAGGATCATCCTTCATGCACCTAAAAGTGTTTTGGTTGCTTGCTGAGGACAGAAGATGGATGGCCACTGACTGAAGTGGGTTCAACATAGGAAGAGAAAATCCAGACTTAGTTCATCCTGGAAGGGATAAAAAGAGAGAGAAGCAGTAGTCCTTAAATGCTGCCAGCATTTCAACCCCACATGTTTATAAATCAGTATTTTTAGTTAACGATCACCCAATAACCTTGCACGAATTCCCACCACAGTTAGCAGATGATCCCCACCCCACTGGGACAGCAAAGCCACCAAACTTTGCGACTCACAGTCCTAAGCAGCACACACCACTTAACAGCTCCATAACCTCAGAGGGAGCCACTACCTTGGAGGCCAGATGTTGTCACAACACTGCTGTCTCCCTTGGATGGAGCCACACTCTTTGGTCTGCACAGCAGCCCGCTGGGACCACCCTGGACACCTGCTGCTGGGGCTGTGAGGGCAACAGCAGAGGGTCTTAACACTCCACGTAGGAACAGGGCATATATGTCCAGATGGGTACAGTTAAAGAATAGGTTATGTCTCATAAACAGGAAACACCAGCATAATTGTATATCTAACAGTAGTGCACTAAAAATTTGATGTAGTAGTCTTCAATACTGCTGTAATTCCGTACTAGTAGCCTGAATAAAATCTGTTGATAATCTTAAAACCACAGAGGATAATCACTGCACATGGCACATAAGCACATTTCTGTCACTGTGCTTCTTCTAAAGAGTCTCCAAATTACTGCAGCATGAAGGAAAACTACTTATTCCTACACACCAGTTTTGCAAACTCACCCATACTATTTTCCTTACTCCAAAGTCTCAAACTGAATAATCTTTCAAAAGCTATTAATCAGCTTTCATTATCTCTAAATTGCTTTTTGCTTGCTTGCAATTAAAGACTAATATCTAAAGAGTTAGAAATTTATAAGGTAATTAACCATAATGAGTAACTGTTCTAAAATATTATCAACTGCTGGATATCAACAGAAACCTTAGTTTTTTCTAATAAACTTTCTTTTTCCCCACCTATTTACACAAGTTCAAAAATGCAGATTTATTTAGCAGAGATTGATCATTCACCAGATAATACTATTTGTGCCTATCCCTTCTCTGAAAAGCAGCTAGCTATAGACAAAAATACTTTTAAACCAGCAATTACTATGGATTCAGAAGGTTTTAAGGTGACACTGACATGATGAAAGATCTATTTTTATGCCTGTGAAGTATATTTCAAGTTCAGAGACAGGGATGGAGAGAAAGAGCACATGCATGCTGTAATCTCCTCATCTACAGGACAAGATTCTGCTCAGCATTTGTAAATACTACCACTTAAAATGTATTTCCTTTCCTTGTTCTTCTATACAATTAAATGTTGGTTAAGCAATGCTAAAAACTTTTTGAGTAGGTCAAGAGAATATTAAGCATTGCCCAGGTTAGAACATCAAACCAGATTAATGAGTTGGGTCCAAGGTCATAAACAGTATATGAGATTCTTTTTGAGCCACTTCAGTATAATATCAAAAAGCTTTAGTTATGTTAATGAGATCCATTCTTCCCAAGAAAAATTATTCACTTATTTCACGTATATCCTGTGACATCCAAAGCAACACAAGTGCGCCTCACTCACTACACTCCAAAATTTGTCCGAGAAAACTCCACTTAAGGGTTCAGCAGGAAGATTTTGCACACACAAGAAATTGCAAGTCAAAATTCACAAGAGGATGAAATCTGATCCTTTTACTGTGAATTACAAGCTCTAGTCTAAAAAGCTGGAACCTCCCATTTCAGCTGCAGTTCACAGAGTGCTCAGAAACCCTATTGATAAGAAAGAAGAGTCCACATCCCTAGAACATAACTGAAAATTTATTTCATCAGTATTTCCCTACTTCTTGCTTCCCGCACAGCCGTAAGAGGAGTTGCACTATTTCCACAGAGAGAGTCATTAGCAGAACAACTAGCATTCAAGTTTTCTGCAAGTTTTTTTGGCAGCAACCCCAGAACAGCAAAACTTGAGGAAAAATAATTATTTTCTCAAGACTCTAATCTATGTATATTTCAATTAGACAATAAGTCAACCATTTTAAGCTTTAAAATATATTCAGTGTTTCATGTTAGAGCTTCATAAAAGGAAGCTCTACATGAAACTTTCAACACATAACTGTTTCTTCTCCTGTTTGTACTGCAATGTTTCACATCTTTTTCTCTTGAAAACTACAACCCAGTTTAGAAAGCCCATGCTTATCTGTACACAAGCAGGGATTCACACTCTGATGGGGAAAAGTGAGTTTATCTAGAAAAAAGAAGCATTATGCCTGCTTCCTGTGGATTAAAGTTTTCAGCTATAATTACATTGCTTGGTGGAGTAGACAACACTAGCCTAAAAGCAGTATTAGTACTTACTTCAGGATGAGATTGTCCATGTTTAACCAGTTTCAAGACTCCACTATGATGCATGCAGAGTATTTGGCAGGAGGGCTGGCTCTGCACCCCAGGGGCTGCACTGATGCCGCTGCCCTGCTCAAGGAACAAAGCCGGTTCCCCCATGCAGTGATGTGCAGCACCCCGCAGGGCAGTGCCATCTCAGGTGTCACAGCACACTCCTCTCCCCTGTCATGCAAACATGCCCTTCTCAACAGCACAACCAAGGAGAAAGGAGACCCCTACTCTGGATGTAGAGCATCCCACATAGTGCTAGCTAGGAAAATCTGTCTGGAACCACAATAACTTCTAATCATTTCTGAGGCTCTTGTAAGTGTGGGGCCCATAGTATTTTAAGATGACACAAATAAAGACTTCTTGAGTATGTTCTGAATGTTTTTACTTTTTCAACAGATAACCCCTACTGGTAAAGATCACCTTTAAAAGGGAACATGGATTTAATAAACTCAACAGAACAAAATGGTACATCAGAAGAACTATTCAAATGGGTGACATCCAAGATTCTAATTTCTATTACCCTGTCTGTGCTGGCACTAATGACAACAGCCATCAATTCTCTTGTGATGACTGCAATAATCGTGACAAGAAAGCTCCACCACCCTGCCAACTATCTAATCTGCTCTCTTGCGGTGACTGACTTCCTTGTGGCAGTCCTAGTGATGCCCTTCAGCATTGTCTACATTGTAAAGGAGACCTGGATCATGGGGCAAGTGGTGTGTGACATTTGGCTGAGCGTGGACATTACGTGCTGCACATGTTCCATATTGCATCTCTCTGCCATTGCTTTGGATCGGTACAGAGCAATCACGGATGCTGTGGAATATGCACGGAAAAGGACACCTAAGCATGCTGGCATCATGATTGCAGTGGTATGGATCATATCCATTTTTATCTCCATGCCGCCTTTGTTTTGGCGGCACCAGACAACCAGCAAGGATGATGAATGCATCATCAAACATGACCATATTGTTTCCACCATTTACTCTACATTTGGCGCCTTCTATATCCCGCTGGCCTTGATTCTAATCCTTTACTACAAGATATACAAGGCAGCAAAGACATTTCACAGAAGAAGCATCAGCCGAATTGTAAGGGAGGAGGTAAATGGACAAGTCCTTTTGGACACAGGTGAAAGAAGCACCAGATCGGTTTCAATGCCCAGCACAACAGAGAAAATATCAGATCCTCTAGTGAACTGCGATAAAATCAATATCACCCTACGAAGCCCCAGGTCTGAATCTAAGCACGAGAAGTCCTGGAAAAAACAGAGAATCTCTAGCACAAGAGAGCGAAAGGCAGCAACTACGCTGGGTCTGATCTTGGGGGCATTTGTGATCTGCTGGCTCCCTTTTTTTGTAAAAGAAGTAGTTGTTAATACCTGTGAAAGGTGTCACATCTCAGAAGACATGTCCAATTTCCTAGCATGGCTGGGATATATAAATTCCCTTATTAACCCTCTAATCTACACAATCTTTAATGAAGATTTCAAGAAAGCCTTCCAGAAACTTGTGCGGTGCAGGCAATATTAAGAGCTTTTGTTCATATAAGGAGAACACATACTCATTGTTTTTTAATCTGTATAAATTTATATAATTGAGATGGTATTTGTTGTATTTAAGGAAAAGTACCAAGACTCCGCATTTACATTATGACTTTTTTTGTACCAATAGTACTGGAAGCATAAATTGCCCAAGTTTTAAAGAGATGGATCATCAGGGATCAGTTTTGCTCTGGAAAAAGAGGTAGCATATTGTGGCTCTGATCCAGGTGGGATTTGCACAGCTGCCTAGCTTGAAGCATAATGTATTACCTTAAACATGAAGGAAATATACACTTGAAGTAGACAAACAAAATCACACCAAAAAAAGTAACCCTCAATCATCAATTAAATTTTAAGTAAAACAACACACAGGTTTTAAACCCTAATCACAAATAAGAAGATAGTAAATACACCCTGGAATTAAGACATGATTTCATTAGTTTGGCACAAGTGTGCCACATAAAGCCCAGTGAAAGGCAGTCTCTCTCAAAATATCTACCATCGTCCTATGTTGATTAGCTGAGTGGAGCTGCAGCCCTGCCTTCTCCTGCAGATGAAGGACTGTTATGCCTTCACAGCAGCCAGCAAGGTGCTTTCATGGGTTATCAGTTTCATAGCAAGCCAGTGTTGAGAGCCCTCTGCCACTGCACACTCCCAGCAGACATGGCATATCCCCAAGAGAAACAGACAGACAGTTGGGGCACCTCCAGCGAGCTGGGTACACACAGCATGTGGTGCTTTGAGAAATCACTTCAGTAGGGACTAGGGAGAGTAAGCTCATAAAGAGCAGCTGGTCCTCCTTATGGAGATGTTAGAAAGAAGAGAAGCATGTGACACTTCTTTCTTCATGTGCTCATCCCTACCTCACACGCCTGGCGAGGCACAGCCCCTGTTACTTTCAGCACCAAACCCACATTTTGCGCCAGGCCATCTAGAGCACTGCTGACGGTGGGTGGCTTAGAGGTCTGGTCGAAGGCCACCTAATGAAGAACTTGGGCTGACAGTTCCAGCTCAGCATGTTCAACCCTTCAAACCTAGAAGCCTGATGTGCCCCTGAGTGTTTTGTGAACTCTCTTTCCAAGCATGTGAGAAAGCAGAGACCAACCATGGTGCTGGCAGCACGTATCTCTGGAAAAGGCTGTGCAGCAGCTTCTCCATTAAGGGCAGAGGGAGTGACCTCAGTATGCAGTGCGCACTCAGGCAGTGGATCCTGTGGGATGCTCACTGGCTGGCACATCTAAACCCCTCCTTCCCCCAGAGCATCTAGTCCACGTACCCAGTCCCAGCAGAGCTAAAAGGGCCTTGTAAGCACTCCAGCCAACCTTGGCCATCTGGTTTGTTCAAAGACAACCACAATGAACAAAGTCCCTTTATGGGATGCCTTCTAAAGCCTAAAACATGACACTTTGTCCAATCTTGATTTACATGTTTTAGATGACAAGCCACAGTGCTGAGGGCAATAACAGCCCTTGCCTCAAAACCAGCAGTGCAAGTTTACTAACAGCCAAGGGTATTAACAGAGCAGTGGGCACTTACCCCTGAGCGCAGATGAGTTGCAAAGAGCCACACCACAGACCAGGGACAGGTTTTGCACTTTTCAGGACAAACAGATTCAGGCTGTCACTAAGACCCTGGCTTTGAATTCATTGCCAGTCATTCAATGCTGTCCAGCAGGAATAGGGTCTTTCAAGACCCTTTCAGGTCCTTACAGAAACTACAAACCTCACTGTCAGCAGCAGCGGACTCCTGCAAAGGCACTCTGATTTGGCCTGTGAGCCAGCAGCTTAGGGACATCTAAAAGAAGCTGAGACACAAGACCACTACGCACACCCTTAGTTTGGGAAAGGTATCACAAGTCTTTGCAGTTGTTCTTCCAACAGACTTTCAGTGTTTTGCATTTAGACAAGAATACCCAGAAAGGAGCCATCACTGTCATTTCTCCCTCCTCCTCTCCCACCCCTGTGTTACCAACTCTGGAGTTTAATAGTTTGGGTATTTTGCCCAGTAGCTACCAGCTGACACAACACCTGTCAGAGGTGTTTCTTGCAAGATGACAAGGTTTGAAACCTGAGACATTGAACTGATTTGTTTCTGTCACTTGCAACTTACTGTATTCTGCTTTCACATCAACATCCAAATGAGATGCTATTCAGAAGTACTCGAAATGTTGCATTTGCTCGACTGTTGATATTAATCCAGCCAAGAATCTAATGGAAAGCTCACTTGTCATGCTGCATAGCTCTAGCACAGTGGTAGCACAGCTAAATTTTTAAGATACTGGGATGAGACAGAACTGAATCTAGCTCATGCTCAGTGCATGCTAGCACGTTTAACTACCATCACAGGCAGAGTACAGCCTCTGCAGCCTCCGTGACCTTGGCAATGGCTGCATTATGCTGAAAGAAAAAGCTGCTTTAAACATTAGCTGTGCTCTACTGTCTCCAGAAAGAGCCATGGAATTCAGCTTTCTAAAAGGATTAGCAGGTTAGCAGAAGGCAGCAAAGAAAACCCCACTGAAACATTTAAGATTGAAGACCGCTGTTTCCCACGCTTCGTGAGCACTGAGTCATAACATTGGATATCGAGGGGCAGGACTTCCTCTCACCCTGCTTCTCCCTTTATGACTGCTGGAGGGTAGAGTATATTGTTTATCCTCTTACACATAAGAAGTTTGACAATATCTTGTGAAATCAAATTGAAAGAAAAAATAAGGGTTGCTCTTCAGGAGAAAAGATACTTAAAATACTCATATTTAAATAATAAAGACAAAGCTCAAAGAATGGAACACTATGTAGATAAACAGAAAATAGCTGTCATTTATGCACCGTTAACAGTATTATACTCTAAATCTAATTAAGCTGCTAAACATTCCTCAAGATGCAGGGTGGTTCCTTTTGTATTATTTTCACTGAGCTGTATCTGCTCATTCCTCAATTTCCCAGTGGTGAAAGGTGCAACTACAAGAAATTTAAGCTAACAAGTGGGTAGTCATCCTATTAAAAGCACTTGTGGCTTGTGGACCATCATTTCTTGGTGTCTGACTGCAACTCATCACTTGTTCCCTAGCAGAATCCACTGTGCCAAACACTTATCACACAACCCCACACAGTATCATCTCCAGCATTTATCCATGCGTGTGATGTGTTAAGAAAAAATGTGAGTTTCTCTTTCAAAAATCCATAAAGGTTAAGATTTCTGTGGGATGCTGCTTTCCCCTCCCGACCAAGTACACATGCATCCACCTGGAGCTTAGCATTGGATTCCAGGAGCAAGAGGGAGCAAGATTTTATACACTGGAGCTAAGATTTTTTGCAGGTAGCTCTGTGCCCTCTGAGAGCTCAGTCTCAGCAAATAGAAAAAAATATGTCTGGTTTCTCATCTCTATCAGAAAACTCTGTGTGTGTATTGCAGGGAAAGGGTTTATATTTCCCCTAGGGTTGCACAAAGCTCCCTGGATCCCCATCCCTGCTGCAGCTACCCTCCCTCTTGCTGTTTGCTGCCCACCCATCCGCCTATCAGTTTAGATTTCTTCTAAAACCCAGAGAACTCAATTTGGAGCAGCTGACCTGCTCCCACTTCAGCTTTCACAGAGAATGATTCCCGAAGCAGCTGTGAACACTACATCCAGCTCAGGTGGATGGTTTTTGCTAACAGCAAGCAGTTAAATACACCTCATTATCTTTACTCATTTCTTTGCCTTTCCTCCCTGACAGATGCTTTATTGGTGTCCTTTCCTCTTGAGGGTGGCATATCCCAACAAAGGGCTTGGGGATACAAATATACTTTTGTTTTAGTGCTGCAGTCACACTTGTTAACGCATGACTGTACCATCCAGAAACACCCACATCATCCACATGTGCTTTTGGCAGTCACTGTCTTCAGCTGGTGCCTAATTGTTCTTGGTGCTAGGGAGGTACATGGAAATAACTATGTGCCAAATTATTTTCTCCAGTAGTTACAAACTCAGCACATTATTTCTAGGCAAGTACACATTACTATTTGGCCTCTGCATTTCAGATTCCCTTGCAGAAAGAAAACAGAAAATCACCGCTGTAGCCATTGGAAGAAAGGGCTTTCTTGAACTCTACACACCAATGAGTAAATGCTGCAAGAAAGCGAGAGGAAACCCTCATAGCAGCCCTGGTAAGGATTAAGCATAAAAGTAATGTGTCTCATCTAGACACAAGAGCTGCACCAGTGCATGGGTGGCTATTCTCATGCAGAGAGCTCATGGGTCATCAGTCATCTACTGGTCACAGCAGGCACTCGTAAGCACTCCAACACCCAAGTAAGAAGTAAACAGTGTCTGCTGGTGGCTTTCATATTCCTCCTCCAAAAAGTGCTGTACTACAACAACAGTACCACTAATAGCAAAACTGCTGAAAATTACCAGCAAGATGTCGATATCTCCTTGCCTGCAAAATCCTGAAATTAAACAGATTCTTTTCTTCAGGCTTTTTCATTTGCCTTCCAAGGAGCCTGGGTCAACTTTCGTATTTTCCTCCTCAACCAGGAAGGCTAAACTTCTATAAGAAACATACATTTCTTTGGTCTTGTGTTGGTAGCCATTATTTAGTAACTCAAGAAATGAAAGCCTTGATGATATTGAGCTTGGCTAAGAAGAAAGATTACAGAGAACAGAACAAACAGAAGTCAGCAGCATTGGCGTGAACAGCCAAGGTTACCAACCAAATTCAAAACAGCCTTTCTGGTGTCAAATCCCTCACTCATAACAGACACAATGACTGAAAGCAACCTTATAGTCTCAGGAAGTTACTAAAGTATGAGTTTCCTAAATTCCAGTTATATACTTCAAGTGAGTTAATTCTTAAGTAAGAACTTTGCAACTCAGGAAAATTTCAGAGGGAAATATTTTTAGGCAAGCAAAATGCACTGGTTCATTAGTCAAACTACATTAGCAAAATTACATACTAAAACCCTTGGTTGAGGAAAAGCTAAAGAAGATGTTTAGTGAATGCTGTTATTTTTACCCACTAGTAGCTCAAATCAATTGTATCCACTCATTAAGGCATATATTTATTTAAACTATAGTTTTCAAGGTATTTATTGTTACATACCAAATGGGCTGGGTAGCACTAACAAAATCAGCCTCCCTTTCCACTTTAAAGCAAGACAGTTCCTATACATGCATGACACTTTCACTAAATTAAACATTTTCCTGTTCTTCATGTATACTCATTGATTTGAAACTCAGAGCAGCGTTTTATGGTTTGGGTTTAAAGATGAAAAACATGTCTAACGCCACAAAAAGCACCAAGTGCTAAGATAATGCTAGAAGAGCGATTAATCTTCTCGCTTTCAGTTTAGATCATGACTGGTAGTAGACATTTAATGCAATAGCTAGCTCTCTACTGGCAGCATTCCAAGATGCAAAAGCTGTGGCTAATTTATATGACAGCAAGCGTCTGCTAAGCAACTCACTTTTGGCTAAGCCTGGTTTCCCATATTTCACAGTGCAAAATTGCATAGAATAGTCCACAGCCATGAAATAAGAAATCAGCCAGTTTGAACTCCAGTCGTTTCTAGTCTGGCAGTCAGAAAAGATAGTTGCTCCACAAACACACACCATTAATCAGCAGGAGCAAAGCTGTGTCTTTATCCACAGCAAAAATAATCCAAATCTTTCCCATCCATCTATTATTTTGGAGGTAACCAGGATGCAGCCTGAATTTACTCATGACCAAGTGGCTCAACACAGACCAGCACTGCTCCCCAACTAGATGCAAAAAGAGATCTTTTCAAGGAGAATGCCACCAGCAGCAAGCTCAATCAGCACCAACTAGTAACAAAACAAAGAGCAATCTAGCATCTGGCCCACCTTCCAGGACAAGGGGAGGTCATTCAGATATTAACAATTCCTTAGTATCAGCTCCTGCAGCTTATTGTCTATCCTAACTGAGCTGGGCTCTCTCTGTCATGCATGTTTAGCAAGACAGCGTTGAACTACCTCATCATCTCCGTGCTGGTCAGTATCGGGTTTGCACGCCCTGTCATCCTGAAGTTCAGCACTGAAGCTTGAGGCCATCATTCAGCTTGGGTAAATGCAAAAATATTGGAATTTAAGATAATAAAAATTCAAGTTAAGGGCTTTCATATTGTGGATTTTTCTTCCACATTTACTTTGATAGCAAGTTAACTGTGGTCATTTTGTAGCGAAAAGAGATTTCCAAGCAAAATATATCTTTAATCGGTAAGCATGGCCTTATTTTTCCACACACATAAACATACATTCAATTACCATTGGACTGTTTCTAACCTTGTTGACTGATGGCCTTTTGCATTTTGACAAGTCTTTCTCCAATTGTGTTTTCAAAGTGTGGAAAAAATATAATTAAATTATCTGAGGTAGGTAGGAGGTCTTATCTCCCTTTTACAGGTAGAAAACCAGAAGCTGAGGGAAGTAGGCACCCAGCACCTCAACCTGGGTGAGGTCCTGGGGTGCCATTCAGCATATAAAACAAGAGAAGGGAACAAGGGCATTTTCAAAGCTAATGTGAGAATCACAGAATCACAAAATGTTTGAGGTTAGAAGGGACCTCTGGAGGTCATATTGTCCAACCCTCCCTGCTCAAGCAGGGCTACCTAGACCAGGCTGCCCACAACCATGTTCAGATGGCTTTTTAGTATCTCCATTATTTAGTATGGCTTATGTAGTATCTCCAAGGATAGAGACTCCACCTGTACAACCTGTGCTGGTGCTCAGTCACCCTCACAGTAAGAAAGTGTTCCTTACACTCAGATGGAGCCTCCTGTGTTTCAGGTCTGTAGTCCTGTCACTAGGCCCCATTGCTCCACCTTCTCTGCACCTTCCTTTCAAGAATTTATATATGTTGGTAAATTTTTCCCATGCTGTCTCTTCCCCAGGCTGAGCAATCCTAGCTCTCTCAGCCTTTCCTCATAGGAGATATGCTCCAGTCCCTTATCTCAATGGCCCTTCACTGGACTCTCTCCAGCATGTCCGTGTCTCTCTTGTACTGGGGAATCCAGAACTGTACCCAGTACTCAAGGTATGGCCTCATCCGTGCTGAACAGAGAGGAAGGACCACCTCCCTCAACCCACTGGCAATGCTCCTCCTAATGCAGCCCAGGACACCACTAGCCTTCTTTGCTGCAGAAGCACATTTGTTGGTTCATGTTCAGCTTTGTGTCCACCACAATGTCCCCAGGTCCTCTTTTCCCAAACTGTTTTTGAGCTTGTCAGCCCCATTATATACTTGTGCATGAGGCTGTTCCTCCCTGAGTGCAGGATTTTGAGCATTCCTTTGCTGAACCACAGACAGAATCACATACTACAGTCTGAGGGAAGAAACTGAGAGCTGTGGAGCAAAGCAAATCAGAAAAGGGGAAGGAGGAGGAGAACAAGGAGGGACAAAGACTAAGAAATTTTCTCCATATAGAGCCAGGCAGCCTTGAAATAAACTTGCCTGAACTCATCACAGCTCAGCTTCAACTAACAGGAGTGCCAGTTCACTATGAAGCTGCCTGGCACCTCCCAGGCACTGAGAGAGGGAGAGGAGGTTGTTTTGCTATCTGCATCCCACACAGGGTCAGCACAGCACTCTATCTGAGCATACAGGATCCTTCTCAAAAACTAGTGTGACAATACTGGTCAGCACCAGGCATGCAGAGCTGGTGAGACTGGGGAATAGCAAGTACTGAGATTTTAAAGGCTATGAACAGCAGAGAAACAAAATTGAGCAGTACCAAAGCATGTCTTTTAAAGTCTTATCTACATTTCAACATCACCCTCTCAAAAGTCACCTTGACCACAGGAAGAGCGCTGAATGGAGACTTTGTTCCTTGCTTTAGACATGGCCAGGGATACATGCTCTGCTTGCTTTATGTTCCACAAACCCAAGTTACACAAATCAAACCACTACCAGGTTTCCTGCCTCTCCTTGTTAAATACCCTGGTGTATGCCAATCCTCCCCAGCCCCTGCCAGCCTGGCACTCTTCAGCTCACTGAACACAGTGTTAAAGTACTTCATAACCAATTTACTCCACTGCTTCTCTTTTTTTTTTTTCTGTGACTGGAGAAGAATAACAAAAAGCAACTGAAACACCTTCCAAGCTCTAAACCTGCAAACAAGACAGAAAAAAAAAATATTAAGCCGTCTCGATTCAACAGAAAATAAGTCAAGTAACGTTCCTCTGAACCCCTTCTTTTACTCACCCTACTCCACACTCTGGCTGTTCTTACCCACAACACAGTGCACACCGTGAATGAAAGGTAAGAGTTATTTCAGTGAAAGGTTTGACTTATTTTGGACAAAAGAGCTGATTTAAAGATCCTTCAGAGCACTGAGGAAGGCTATGAAATAATAACCTCTTTGGCCTCCTCTCAGCCTTGGCTGTACCAGGAAAACCGGAGGAGGAACGATGCGTTACAGACTAAGATGCAGACAAGGAAACACAGCACAGGTGAAGGAGAAAAGCCCGACCACCAGCGCAGGCTTTCAGGGAGGGCTGGACTCGGCCTCCGTTCGGAGAGGAGCTCTCAAGGGGCAAGGAGTTTTGCTTCAGCTACCGGTCGCTGCGTGAAGGGCGCAGCCGGGAGCTCGAACCCCGCTCCGCCAGTTGCGGGCGGCTGCCGCCCAAGGGCTGTGTCCTCCCTGCAGCCGTGTCCTCCCTGCAGCCACCCCCTTCCTGCAGCCATCCCATTCCTGCAGCCACCCTCTCCCTGCAGCCACCTCCTCCTTGCAGTCACCCATCCCTGCGGCCACTCCATCCGTGCAGCCACCCCCATGGGAGCCCAGGGGGGAGCGGATGGAGGAACGACCAAAGCCAAAACCGGGTGGGCAGGGCGGCAGCTCACCCCTCTGCCCTAGAGGTGTCTCGGCTCTGGCAGGTCAGAGCCGCTGCGAAGTTCAGGCTCGGCTACATTTATTCACCGCTCTTTGAAAATTAAAACCAGTCTATCTGAAAGCATGAAATCATGTCATATACAAACATGGGGTCTGGGTCATGCCCGCTTGCCAGGAACCGAAGCCTCCTGCCGAGCAGCGGAGCAGGCACGCCCGCTTCTGAGGGCCCCGCAGGGGAGGAGCGGGCACGGGCGGCGGTTCCCGGGCGGGCGGTTCCCCCTAGCGGCCCCGGGAGTGCGGCCTGCCCTCCCGCCTCCGCCGCGCCTCACGGCAGCGGCCCCGCGGGGTCCGAGCGTTTCCCAGTCCCCGCTCTTCCTCGTGGGCAGCCAGGGGCCGGGGGTACCTCCACGCAAGCTTGGCCCGGCCTCGCTTGAGCAGCCTTCCTCCTGCACCCGCTCCGGCCTGCCCCCAGGGCCCGCTCCTCCGGCAGTGGGGGCCCGTCCGGTTGTCCGCAGCATCGCAGGTGGTCACACGGAGCGCAGGCAACCCCATGGCTACGGCTGCGGGTATGCACCCCTGGGTGGGGGGTCAGCGCCTGGCAGCACAAAGAGCCTGACAAGCTAGGAAACCATCATCATGGGATCCCTCCCTTTCCCAGCAAGGTTCTCAGACCCCGTAAGTCTCCCTGCGTGCTCCTTCATTAGGGCTTGATGGTTAATGGCCAATGTCCAGTAATTTAGAGACTTACTATAACTAGGTACACACAGGCACACATGCACAGGAAGAAGAGTTTTGGTTGAATATTGATTATAATGTGCAACAGTGTAAGGGGTCATTACCAGGACCATAACCCAAGAGGAGCCACCAAGCACATAGCAGGTTGAAGATTAGGTAGGTGGGAGAAGGGAACAGGGTTATGATACAGCTTTCTTCTGGGTTAATACCTCTGCAGTGTGAGGCTCCAGGGACAACCAGCCACCAGCAGCAATGGAGGTTTCCTAGGAAGAAGGGGACATGGCATTTTCTCCCTCTCATTGCTGCTTCAGGATGGAGGTAGCTTATGTGTCTGTAACATTTTGTTATCTGAATGAGACTCTAGAATTTTCAATTAATGTTGACAACCCTAGAGAGTTCAGTGATGTTTGTGAGATGTCTCAAGCAAAGGTCAGGAAGGACTGTCGTTTGAAATGGTGTGCGGAAACATCTCTGCAGTTTGAAAATGTGCACAGGGAAAATAAAATAAGAAATCACCAGAGATCAGCTCCCCAGTAACATCTAATAGTACTGGCCTCAGCAGCAGGTTAAAAGTTTTCAGGATGGCTTCTAGAGAAGCTGTTTCTTTTGTGGTATGTTGGTAGTTTATTTCAGGATTAAATTCTAAGGAATCATGAGCAATACCAAGCATGTAGGAAATAGCAACTTATCTCTCCATTTAAAGTAATAACATTATTTATAATAACTTTTTTTGATTTGGACTTGTTTGCGGTTACTAAAGGTTTCATCCACCTTTCGCTATTTCACAGTATTGTGCAAAGTGGCCAAAACGTCCTCATTTCCAAAAGCCATAACCCGTCATATTGCACTGGTGTAAACGACAATGCAAGGCACAGGACAGTGGAGAATTGCTACTCTGAAACCATAGACTGGTCAATGACTGGAATCTCATTCTAGGAAAGAAAATTTATTCACACTTCAAAGTAATTTAGGTCTTACTGTGTTCATGTATTTGCTCTTAAATTCTGCCAACAGAGTCCCTGGATTTGGTGACATACTGGGTAGCAGGTTACAAATCATCCAGGTTTGTAGGGCAGTAAGCACGTAAGACAAACATTTGCAAGAGCAGCAGCCTGGGAGTTTGAACACTCATCTTCCTGCTTTGTGGGCTATGTCTGGAGTAGTCGGTTCAGAGCTGACTGCAGCAGTGGATGTACGATTACAGCCCATGAGGTGTACTCCATCAATAAATATTGTCTAACTGCCTGAAACTCAGACAGCAACATACTCATAACATAGTTTTCAGCTTTCTTATGGCTAGTCTCAATAGAGAGAGAGGCAGATTGAGAAGAGGGATGGAAATACAAAGAAGAAATGCATTAAAATAGAGTAACAACATAGAGGGGGGGAAGGAGGAAGTGTCGAAATTAATAGGTGTCTTTGCTATGTTCCTGTTAAAAGATCACACTAGGGAAGGGGAGACAAAAATGGACTGAAGAGTTTACCATGTGACAAAGGCAAGTACTTGCAGGAAATCCTGGTTGAGGATCCCCTAGCCAGCTTTGAAAAAAAGAGGATTATAACAAAAGAAAAATCTGAAGTGTGATTTCTAATATCAATGCAAACTG
Organism: Brachypteracias leptosomus; assembly: GCA_013401335.1. Lineage (NCBI taxonomy): Eukaryota > Metazoa > Chordata > Aves > Coraciiformes > Brachypteraciidae > Brachypteracias > Brachypteracias leptosomus. The sequence continues at coordinate 54,708 of VYZX01031654.1, forward strand.
CAGATTCTGAGTAGACAAGCTTTAAAGTGTCAACTGAGACTAGAAAAGTAGAAAAGGAAGCACATATAGGCCACAGAAATATGTGTAAACAAACATAGAGCAGAAGTGTCACAAATGATCTTTTCCAGAGTTAGAAATTACCAAGTATATGGGATACGTGATGGCAGATCTTTTCTGAGCAAGGGGAGAACTCAGGAGCTGAAAGGACTCTTCCTAATTCCCCTGGCATTCTTCATGCTAAGGAATTTTCTTTCTTGCATTGCCTAATCGTTGATTTATGCCCAAGTGCTTCAGTTGGTCCCTGTCAGCTGTCCAATTGCATCCCTCTTACTGGGAAAGTGAATCCTGTTTACTGGGACACTGCTTATTCAATTCACTTGCAGCTTGAATATTTTTATTTTTTTTTTTTTTTTTTAATATAGGCAAGGCAGGAGCCACTTGAGCTGCTTTACACAGTGGAAAGGAAATGTATGACACATTTTTTGACTCCTGTGCTTCTGTCAACATCTCTTCTTTTTTTCTGTCCCATATGCTCTCTTTCACTCTCATACAGACAAAAAGTCACCAGACCTGGAAATCTCTTTCCTTTTCCAAGTTTTGTTGAATTCTGAAGGGATGAAAAAAATCAAACCAAAGATGACTCCAAATCTTTCATAAGAAGTGTGAGGCCAGTTATCTATGCAGCATTTCCAAGGAAATACTCAGTGGCAATATGATCCTGTCTCATTCCCTTCTGCTGTGGGATATATTGCTGTAAGGGAAGTAGGATTCAGGTAATTACAAACATTCAGACACCCTAAAGACAAGCTAGTTTTAAATAGCAGAGAGCTCATATTTTCAGGTTGTTTAGGGAGCTGTACAAGCCATAACTTTACATTTGGCAACATCATAAGTTGGTGCAAACCACATCTTCCTATTCAACAGCCCAGGAAAGCGTGGGTAGGATTTTTTGCCAGATAGTACTCTTCACAATATTTAACATTTGTTTGATGCAGAAATAACACAGGGACTCTTTCTACCTCTAGCACTTCACCATATAATCGGCAAATATGAAGTACACACCTTCTCTTGTTCCTCTGTCCCAATATATTTCTTTCTGTCACTACATGACATACCCAGACAAATGTTCTAGCGCAGGAGGGTCTCCTTGCTCAAACGCATCTCCTGGAGTTTCATTGCTGAAAACAGAAATAAGTTCAACTGAGCTGGTGTCCCCTCTGCTTGCTGCTGCAGAAGACAAAGCAGGAACATGCTGGTTTTCAGGTCCACAGGCCTGAGGTCACTGCCAGGCAGGGAAAGGCCAGCCCACACACACGGCCCAGGAAGCTGCCAGGCCTGTATCCCTATGGTAACTCCACTTAAATACAAGCACCACCTCCTATGTAGGCTGCTGTCATTAAGCTGTGTTAAGGTATGAGCCTTTTGAAGGCCTTTTTTATGCAAGGAAATCCCCTGCTGGCCAATTAGTACAGCTTGCCATGCACTTAGCATCATGCTGTGGGAACAGTGCAGAGCAGGCCAGCATGAATATGCTCCAGATGACTCTGGTCTTTGTTGCCAGGAGGAGGCATGAAGAGTACTGCTTCCTTCAGTTATGTGTTTTCTGGTCGGGCTGTATATACATTTAAAGCATTACTAAGTTATTTTGAAATGTAAACACAAAATAATCCCTTACTAATCCAGCAAGAGACTGTCATTTCTGCTACCATTTCTCCCCTGCTCTTTTAGAGTTGCATTTCTATTTACTCCACCATTGTGGTGGTTTTCTTGCTCCAACCCCATCGTCATGATCTTCTCTTCCCTCACATTGGTATTGCTCACATCTTCACAGGTGGCCCACTGCTTTGCCCAGAGAGGCTTTGCAGACCACAAGTCTGACATATAGCTCCTACTTCCAGGGCCCCTGCCCACAAATTCATGTTTTTCCATTTGCCCGTTTGCAAGTGACAAGAGAGCAAAGTAGAGAACCTAGAGTTTTTTCAAGCATAAACCAGTGAAGTACAGAAATAAAGATATTACCCTGTCCCCAAAAGACTAAAGAGTGCTCTTCAAGAAAATGGAGATTAAAGAAAAAGAAACTGGGGATAAACCAGACATTTATCTGAATGACAGCCCTATCAGTCAGCAGATTTCTTTTGTCAGGTGGCTGTTATGTCCAGAGGTAGCTGAGCAATTCCTTCCTTCCAGGCTGCTTCTGCCTCAAGTTCATGAAATCCAAAAGTGTTAGCCACTATCTTTTGCAGACAGCCTTTATTGCTATGGGACATCAATGTGCTGTGAAGCCTCCTTGCTGATCTACTCATCTCTTTTTCTTAGTTGGTTAAATATATTACTAGGCCCAAGCTATAACAATATAGCCACAAAGCTCAAGCCACACAAGAGCAATACGTTAAATACCTTATTTCCTTTTTAACAAACAAACCAAAAACCAAAGCTCACTCCACTCTTTCATTTCACAGGTGTGTAGGTTTTCTGCAGCCTTTTTCAACATCAGAGATTAACAGCTGAAAAGACATTTGTAAACCAAGGTTTAAGTTGGCAGCAGAGTTCGGATCTTTAACCTACTGTGGTGGTTATTGGTATCCTCACCTCACATGTTCACAGAGGGCATAACAAATTGATAGAAATATTTAAACAATCCAGTCTTAAACATCAGGAGTTTCTGGGGTGTTTTCTACTTATGTTGAGTGCTGTATTTGACACAATCCCCCTTGCTCTAGTATCTGAGCTCTTTATTGTCTTTTACAGTGATTAAAATGATTCAACTTCAAGAGAAACAAGAAAGTGCTATTGTCATCAGTTAGAAATGAAGAATCAAAGCAGAGAGAGAAAAACTACCTGCCTGAGATCACAAAAGAAAACAGCAGCAAAGAATTAAACCCAAATCTCCTTGCTTACTATGACATTATCTTCTTCTCTTCTTAGCCTTCATTATAGCATTTTTTAAAGTCTGTAAAATGTTAAAGTCAGAAAACGAGCAGGGGAGCTCCTTTGGTATAAAAGTGCAGGGTCTAGAGTAGAGATTTACTGAAATAATATATAAGTATTTATTATTTTTAGGTCATATGGTCATTTTTAACATCTGTTGTTCAAAATCATAGCTAAGGCTTCAGAAAACAGTACTATTAGGGTCCTTTTAATTTGCCACTGGCAGGTATGGTGTCCAGGTCCACTGAGTTTTCAATCATTTTAACACCAGGAACATCAGATTTATTCTATAGTCACAGAGTAAACCAAACACAAAACCCGAGACTCAAACAGGTGAGATTTTAAGGTAAAGTAAAACACAAAAAAATCAGAGACTGTATGAGTAATCAGTGAGAACGAGCAATGCTGTAGTCAGCTTGTGTTGTCAGAGATATTAGAAAGTGAAAAATGACTCACAAAAGGGAATTTTGTATGAAGCCAGGTGGAAAAATGTTGAGTTGTGTTTTTGTGAAAGTCCAGGATTGAATTTCCACTCTGTCTGTTCAAAGTTAGTTTAAAATAACTCCCTAGTCTACTACTTGGTATCCCAAGGAAAGGGTGTGATCTTCCAGAAATGGATTAAACTAGGCCACCTGCATGCCAGCCAACAGTGTCACATCACAGCCAGTTGTTTTCTGATCCAGATACAGTCGCCACAGGATCTGAGGAAGGGTTACATCCTCCTTAGGTGAGTGGGGTTCTTTGGTGTGTGCATCTATCCTGTTCCTAAGGAATGGATGCAAAAAAATAATGGGAGTCATCTTGAATGTTCACCTTGTGTCAGGACAGGCTTGTTCATTTTCTTCTCTGCCCAAGCACCTGCTGAATCCTCTTATGTGAAGTCATTACACATCAAGCTAGTCATGGGGCTGATAACTAACATTTCCTAACACTTTGCACTAGAAAACATTGTCTAAACCTTTCACTGCTTGTGATGACCCTTTCTGCCCTGAACAGAGGCACCTCAGACCAAAGAGATGTCTGGCCTGGCCCACATCCCCATGTGCTGAAAGCAAACTTGGACCAAAATGTTCCCCTTGTTGCAGAAAAAATCCAAACATCTTGCTGTGGTGGTTCTTAACCCCTCACACGCACTTTTTCTACTTACAGACGACTGATTGTGCAAGGCTACAGACATAAGCCCCACAGGGTCCCCTGGATCTTCCAGACTATGGGGACATGATGAGGGCTTCAGAGCTGAGGGCTGTTCCCACCACAGCTCTTCTTGTGCACACCCCCAGAGAGCCCACTGCTTAACATTTGAAGGTATTTTGCAAGACCAGCCTTAGAACAGCTGCTGGCAATTCCCATTTTCTCCATGAGCTTCTTTATTTTTAAAACTGGTCTCTTTGCCAGGCAACCATTTTTTCCCTGTCGCTGGAGTCTCTGTGTGTTCCTGATGTCCATTTCAAGAGAAATTATCCTTATTTCCAGAGTTGGCTGGGGCTGTTATTTCCTTTGTTTTATAAGATAAGTCCCCAGCAACTTTACATATTTAACATTAAAAAATTACAAGCTTCATTTAAAGCGAAATCTTGAGTTTCTCAGTCCAGTCTTCACTATTTAGTTCCCTCCAGTTGTGCATGGTTTTCTCTTTCTAAGAGTCCCAGACCCATATTCCAGGTCACATCAACCAAATCAACCTCACTTGCTCACTCCAGATTTTTTTTCTACAGCCATCTCCTCTACGTTGGTAATGTTAGACACAGAAACAAAATTTGAAGTACTGTCACCCTCTGTTGGTTCATTGACTGCTCTGTTAAACAGATCTTTTGATTGTCATACCCATGGCCTATGATTGCTAATGGTTTTCAGTCTCAGTGACCGAAATTAAAATTTCCTGTGATACAAATCTCAGGAGTATTTCTTTCTCTAATAGCATTAAATAATTCTTTGTTCATATCCAAATTCAACTCCACAGACTATCCTGGCAGGGCCTCCTTTGACATCCTTTCCTAGAATGATTTTGATCATAACTGATCTACTTTATCCACATTATCACTTTTTATATAATTTCTTAACATCTTTAAAATATGATTCTACTCTTCCACTACCTTTAAAGTGGCATTTCTATCATTTCTTCACAGTGTGTTTCTAACATGATCACACCTTGTCATGTAATAATCACTGCTGCTATTCCACCTCAATGCAGTCAACATCATATTGAGTTTCATGTTCTGCAATATGTGTGCTTAGTGTGAATACACAGGCATGTCTGTTGTCTCCTATTGACCACGTACTTTCTAGCCATGTAGGAGTAAATAATTTGACTATTGATAGTGCCAATGTGACTACAGTTGGCAGCAGTGTTAGTCCTTTTTCCCCCTTCTCCTTTTATTATAAAAATAGCTCTGAGGATTTCACCATACTCTAAAACCATTTTCCTCATTTCTTAGTTTAAAGCTCTTCTCATAAGTCTTAAGTGGGATCCAGGAAGCTATGTCCTCCACGTTATCCATTCTCAGTCAACACCCCCTTGCATACCTTTTTCTCCTAACCACAATCCTTTTACTGACTGTACTAATCTGCAATATTTTTTCTGGCTTTCAACATTTCCTTTCAAGTACTGAAAAGTATTTTACCAAAGTTCACCTGAACATACTCTTTGAGTATTGTTCTGACACAGTTATTTTTGATTCACTCCAGGCACTGACACTTCTCTTGACAGGAAAAATCCACTGCTGATCCTTCCTATGACCTTCAGGATCTTTTTCCACCTCAATACCCTGTGCCAGGTCCTTCCTCAGAACCCATACAATCCTCCCACTCACTGGTGACAACTTAACCAGTTTTTCCTCAGCAAGGGTTGTTCACACTCCAAGATGTGCCCTGCTGGGGCCTGGTGGGAATCTCTGGGGTCTTCTCCTTACTGGCCTTCATCCTGTGTTACACCCTCTCCTTTGGGTCAGTTTGTTTGGGTACCTTCAACCAGGCAAAAAGACTAACATATACATAACTGTGAAGTGTAAAGCAATTATTTATCAGCTAACACGCATAAAAGACAACTAGAATCTTTTTGAACTGTTAGGCTAAGCACTGCTGTGCTCATGACCCTGATGAAGCATCTGAGGGCCTTTGCTGGCCAAGGAGAGGAAGGCAGAAGGGGCAGCATCATCCCCCACACCTCCCTGGGACAGATCCAGAGTGCTGCTGGGGTGCCCTCTGCCACCAGCTCTGTCGACATTGATGGCATCAACAACCTCACCAAATGGCTATGTTTCCTGGCTGTCCAACTAGCCTGACCAGCCTGCTATTTTGATTTGCTTTGGTTTTTTCTTTCAGGATCTCCATGTTGATATTTTCCCTCTTGAAGCCTTCAGCTACTTACAGTCCTCTGCCTTTTGCCTCTCTTTTTGAGAAGCAACTTGCTTTGCTAATCTTTGCCACTTACTTCTGCTTCTCTTGCTACTTGTTGATTGTTTTCTTCTTGCAAGGGAACACCTTCTGCTCCACCAAGGTAAACCCTCCTCCTCTCAGCACCTAACTTCCAGGTGCTGTGATGAAGGTTCATATAGCCTCTTTTCTACCATATCATCATTTCTCCATTGTCATTTTACAACACAGCCCCTACCTGCACACCTGGCCCACAGGGTTTCTGTCCCACTACTCATAGTGGAGACACTTCATACATAAAAACCTTACAGTAGATGTTTCCTACACCTTGTGCCTTCAGTTTTTAATATCTCTGGAAGCCTTTTCATTTCCTTTATTGCTCACTCAGCTGAACTCACTGTACTCTATTCTGGGGCTTCCCTTTAATAAAACAAAACCAGCCACAGCAGAGAACACCTCACCCCACTCTATTTGCTTTTTTATTGCTTTGTTTTCATTTCAGGCCACTTAGCTTCTTCGGGAGGCACATATGCAAATTATCAAGAAGTGGGTTTCAACCACCAGTGTAAATATTTTTTTCACAAAACAGTTAACTAGTGGAAGTTTATTTTGGAGATTAGAGCAACAACAAAAAGGGGATTAATAGATTGGAGTCATCATGCAGGGCAGGTTTAGCAATGGCTATTAAGAGACCATTCAAATGCAACCTCGTCCTGCATCCTTGACTGTAAAATCTAGGCAAGGTTTTCAAAGTTCGAGAGAGCTGTATTTTTCTCTGTTTTTTCTCTCCTCTGCTGCTGGCAATTGTTCAAGGCAGGATGCAGCATTGAAGTTAGCCCTGCTTTGAGCAGGGGTATGGCCCAGCTAACTTCCAAAAGTCCTTTCCAGCCTAGACTTTATTTATATGTTCTCTAACCCAATATGGATGCTGTTTTTCTTACCATGAAGCAATAGCCTCCCAAGCAACTCAGCAATAAATTATTTGTGATCAAAGGCAAGTAGCTACCTGTGAATGCTCAGCTACGAGGATATAGCCTACTTTGTATACACAATCCCAAGCACCCTCTGCAAACCACAAACTGCAACTAAAGCAGACGGTATGACAAGCAGCCCAAAAGCCCTGCTAAGATAGAGATGGATTATTCCTATCAGAGATGAAGACAAAGTGAGCAAAGCTGAAATAGTACCTCAGGATGGCAATATTCTGCTACTCTTATCAAGACACTGGGACAGGGATTGTTTGCTCATGTGTTTTATATGGCAGATAACATACATTTAAAAAAAATTAAACTAAAGCAGGACTCTTTCTGCCTCTCCATTTATTGCCTGTTATACTGCAACAACAAGAACAAAAAACCAAACCATTTTTTATCAAAACAAAAGTATGGGACTCGTGAAAAGGGACTGGATCAAGAGCCCTGTGGACAGAAACCATCCTACCTATTGCTGAGATCACAAGGACAGGCAAGTTTCCTCAGTCCAGCACTAGCCATGTGGCAGGAAAATGCAGTAGATTCCTCCATGTCCATTCACTATCTGCCTCTGCAAAGACCTGTCACAAAGATGCCAATGTAGAAGCTGTGTTCTAATGGTATGGACACCAATCCACTAGGAATGTGCAGCTCATTTAACGCAGGCCAACCATGCTGGAAGAAAGAAACAGTCCATAATCCTTCTTAAACAAGTTGAGGTGAATCTTTTAAAGAGTCACCTAGTATTTACCTTTTAAATAAAAATATTCTTGTCTAGTATTGCAATTCTAAATTACCCTGCAAAATATCATACAAAATTAGAACGGTCCAAAGCCATCTCCAAGATGTCACTTCTCCTGCATTCCTAAAAGAGAAATGGATTTCACAATGTCTGTGCTAGCTTGTTTCACAGCTGACTCCTTATTCAAATTATAAGGCAGTGTAAAGGAATTCTAATACTGATTCAGAGCAAAATCCATCAGGGCTGAGCTCTTCATTGATGGCACTAAAACTGGATGGGCAAAAAAATCGCCTAGCCATCAGATAGTGTATGCATATAAAATATTTGCTAAGTGTGGACTCCAGAGCTGAGACTGGTCTTGACATTGTATCTAATAGATGTATTCTAGCATTTGGCTTTTTGCTTCTTTTTTTTTTTTTTTCAAATATGGTAATTCTCAATTTGCACATAAGCACAATTACTTTTAAAATGCAAGCTGCTGTGTGATAACAGTAGAAATTCTGTGCCGGTTTATTTTTTTATATATAACTACTGAATAATATGCATGGGAAACATGCATTTGCAAATAATTACATCATTCTCTGTGATATTCAGTGTTTGTGAAGAAAATATGAGGCTTTGCTGGCAACAATGCCTGCATGCAGCCACTGCTCCTATGTTTTCTTGCCAAGCAATCCAGGGTTAACAGGTCACCAGAAGAATCAGTCTGTAATGCGTTTTCATAGACCGAAAAGCACATAACAGGGGCATGCTCAATATTTGTCCTTATATTTTCCATGCACATCATTTGTGTAATCATCAAGAGAGATCTTCAGTACGCAAGCACTGCAGATTGGCATTTTTCAGTGCCTTCTTGGAGCTGATGCTCAAGTTATTTCTTGCATATAAAACAGATTTAAAAAAAAATCACTGCAGGAAGTTTGTTTAACAACAGCTATGTTTATCTCATCAGCTGTGTAGCTCAGCAGGAGTGGTTTGACAGAGCCCATCATGGGTTGGGGGGATTTTATTTTGGGTTAATCACAGTCTGATACTGTGAACTGAATGCCCATCAGCAGCTGTAGAGCATTAGGTGTACCCCCAAGGTGCATATTCTGCCTTAGCTCCATCAGAAAAGATGCAGTGTTTTCTATGTGCTCCAAGGCAGCTTGACAATATAAACCCAACACAGTAAGCATGGACCATCAGGAGTTTCTTTTCAAAAGCACATTCCTGACCCAGGCTAACACTGTGTGAATGCATCTGCCAACAGATGACTATGGAAAAGAACAGCTACAGAAGAATCTCAAGGATAGAACATGGATGCCAGCTTTAGTGTGGTCAAGCCTCTCTATACCCAAGTGGTTGGCACATACAGAGCTGAAGTCGCTTTTTGCTTATTTGACAAGCCATATTTGAAATGTGATTTTCTAGGAATGTGTTACAGAGGGATAATGACAGCTACAGCTTAGAGCTAAAGAATGTTTTGTGTTTAGCAAAACATTTCCTTCCATGCCTTAGCATCTTCTTTAGTGTTTCTTCTTCCCTCCTCTATACCCTACCCCAAGCTGTTTCCTACATCACAATTAATTCAGTGAAGGAAATAATATCAACAGTTCCAACAAACTGCTGCAGCTGGTCATAGACAGGCAGTAATGACCACCAGGGATTAAATTTTTTTTCTGCCTTACATCAGACTGATACCAGGACAAAAGAAGGGCTTAAAATACTCACAGGAAAGGAGAAAAAAAAAACCTCCATTAGTTTGAGATGTGCTTTACAGTCACATGAGAGGAGATTTCCATTTGTCTATTGGCAATTCAGATTCTTTTTCCTAAAGAAATAAATTATATGCAAACAGTATTCTAACAGAAGACAAAGACTGGGATTTTGAGTGCTCAAAAAAAAAGGACTTATTTCAGGTTATGGTTTCCACAGCAACTTTTAATTTTATTCCTCATGTGTCTGTCTGTCTAATAAGATCTTTCACAACATTTTTATATATAATGAGATGTTCTGTTGATGGGAAGTTATTAAGAAATTAATTTCTCAAGGAAAAATCCCAACTTTTTCTGTTTGTATTCACAGCTTCACGCACACAGAGGAATGTACATATGCATAAAGATGTTTGCATATATGTGTACATTTTTATTTTTGCTATATATAGCACCATGAAATTGGCGACCACTGTTGATTACACAAGAATGACAATGATAAAGAATGTGATAGTAGGTGCAGCTGGTAGAGATGCAGACCTGGAGGCAGGCAGTGCTCATGAAGGTATCATAGCTCTTCAGGTGCTAACTTGCCTGATTAAGGAGGCAACCCTAACAATACACTAACTGCTGTTGTTCGATTCTAATCTTCCTGATTTGAATATTTCAAAGCAAGTTGAAGATAAAGGCAAGCAGCCAGGTCAGAGTTTTTCAGTAGTTGGCTCACTCATCTTTTTTTCCACACAACATTCCTCTTTCACACAAGAGATGGAAGTGAGTACAAGCAAGACATTTATGTATTAAGTACATTGTTCTGCATGTAGCTGCTTGTTTTGCACAGAAGAGGGAGTTGTATACCTCAGAGATTATGAACATAACATAGAAAGGATTTCAGGGGTTTTGTCCACAGTTTCTCTTTCATATGCACTAATGGAAATCTAAAATATAAGCACAGCTAGAAACAAACATTACACTATGGCTTATAAACTCTACTGGACTGTGGCAGAAGTCAGACAAAAAACAATCCAAAAAGCACTTACCTTTGCTTGCTCAGTAATACCTGAGAAAATAAAATGAGTGGAAGTTAAATTTTCAGAGCTCACTACAGAATGATAAAATTAAAGTTAGAAGATCTAGAGAGGTTTCATCGGCATAAAATACCTTAATAGAGTAGAGTCTACGTTTACAGCATCCTATTTTGTATTATAGCTCTGTTAGGGAATAAACCTTACATGGTAGGTTGACCTTGGCTAGCCAATGTCTCACTCCCTCTCCTCAGCAGGACAAGGGGAGAAGATATGATTAAAAAGCTTGTGGATTGATGTAAGGACGGGGAGATAACTCACCAGTTAGTGTCACAGGCAAAACAGACTTGACTTGAGGAAATTAATTTAATTTATTCAGAATTAATAACAGATTAGGATAATGAGAAATAAAAACAAAATTTAAAACACCTTCCCTCACCCTTCTTCTTCTTCCCAGATTTACCTCCTCCTCCCCACCCCTAGAAGTGCAGGGGACTGAAGAGTGGGAGTTGGGGTCATTTCATAACACTTTGTCTTTGCCACTCCTTCCTCATACTGTTCCCCTGCTCCAGCATAGGTTTGTTTCATGGGATAAAGTCCCTCATGAACTGCTCCAGCATGGATCCTTCCTTTGGGCTGCTGTTCTTCAAGAACTGCTCCAGCATGGATCCTTTCTTCGGGCTGCTGTTCTTCAAGAACTGCTCCAGCATAGGTCCTTTCCATAGGGCAGTCCATCAAGAACAGACTGCTCCAGCGTGGGTTCCCTGCAGGCCACAGGTGCTGCCAGAAGACCTGCTCCCATGCAAGCTCCTCTCTATACCAACAGCTCCCGACAGAAGCCTGCTCCAGCGTGGAGTCCTCCACAGGCTGCAGTGTGAATATCTACTCTGGCACGGTCCTCTATGGACCTACTGATGAAGACTTCATCATGTTCTTCTTCATGGGCTGCAGGAGAATCTCTGCTCCAGCACCTTTAGATGTGCCTCTTCTCCCTCCTTATCCACTAACCTTGGTGGCTACAGTGTTATCTCACATTTTTCTTACTCCTCTTTCTAATTGCTGCTAGGCAGCATTTTTTACCCTTTCTTAACTATGTTATCACAGAGGCTCCACCAGCATCATCGATGGGCTCAGCTTTGGCCAGTAGTGGGTCTGTCTTGAAGCCAGCTGGAACTGGCTCTGTCTAACATGGGGCACAACCCCTGTTTTCTTCTCTCAGAAGCCACCACTACAGCCCCCTTGCTACCAAAACCTCACCATGTAAAACAAATACATATCATCATTTTTTTAAGCCNATATCTACTCTGGCACGGTCCTCTATGGACCTACTGATGAAGACTTCATCATGTTCTTCTTCATGGGCTGCAGGAGAATCTCTGCTCCAGCACCTTTAGATGTGCCTCTTCTCCCTCCTTATCCACTAACCTTGGTGGCTACAGTGTTATCTCACATTTTTCTTACTCCTCTTTCTAATTGCTGCTAGGCAGCATTTTTTACCCTTTCTTAACTATGTTATCACAGAGGCTCCACCAGCATCATCGATGGGCTCAGCTTTGGCCAGTAGTGGGTCTGTCTTGAAGCCAGCTGGAACTGGCTCTGTCTAACATGGGGCACAACCCCTGTTTTCTTCTCTCAGAAGCCACCACTACAGCCCCCTTGCTACCAAAACCTCACCATGTAAAACAAATACATATCATCATTTTTTTAAGCCTTTTTGTCTTTTTAAATGTTTTAGTAATGAGTAAAAATTGTGGGGTTTTTTGAAGTCCAAGTATCCTCCTATTCTGGCCTCAAAACCAATATGGAAGTCCTGCTTATCTGAGGCACTACTGAGACACCCTCAGCTATAGCAGGGACCATCTGTGTGGCAACTTAACACACTTAGAAAAAATGCTGTTACAAGAAAAAAACCAAAACAAAACAACCCTGGCTGTTGTTACTGCACAACCCTAAACCTGCAGTCAGTGGTTGCGAATCCTATCCTGCAGTGCATCCCATCCCACCCAGGAACACACCAGAGGAGAATGCACTTGTGTGCAACACTGACCAGGCACAGACAGAGCACTTCGCAAACAGCCAAGTCCTTACTTCAGAAGTCAGTGTTCAAGCAAAGGGCCACTGACTGTCAGGAGAAGTTGTGCCTTCAGACAATGTCCAAGTTGCTGAATCTGGCTTGCAAGGCATAACAGTCTCTTACAATATTCTTCTCCCATATCCAAAGCACCAACACTAAGACCTGGCTGCCTAGTGCTGGAATTAACCCTTAGGTGATTCTGCACCTCTACTCTGCCCTGGTGAGACCTCACCTGGAGTACTGCGTCCAGTTCTGGAGCCTCCAGCACGAGAAGGATGTGGACATATTAGAGCATGTCCAGAGGAGGGCCACAGAAACAATCAGGGGAATGGAGCATCTCTCGTATGAAGACAGACTGAGAGAGTTGGGGCTGTTCAGCCTGGAGAAGAGAAGGCTCGGAGGGGACCTTATAGTGACCTTCCAATACCTGAAGGGGGCCAACAGGAAGGCGGGAGAAGGTCTATTCAAAAGAGTTGGTAATGATAGGACAAGGAGTAATGGTTTTAAGCTAAGAAAGAGTAGATTTAGACTGGATATTAGAAAAAAGTTCTTTAATATGAGGGTGATAGATCACTGGAATGGGCTGCCCAGGGAGGTGGTGGAGGCCCCATCCCTGGAGTCATTCAAGGTCAGGCTTGATGGGGCTCTAAGCAACCTGACCGAGGTAGAGATGTCCCTACTTGTGTAGGGAGGTTGGACAAGATGACCTCTAGAGGTCCCTTCCAGCCTAAAACATTCTATGAATCAGTAGTCAAAACAGAAGCAAATTCAGACTAGCCCCATGCTGACCAAGGAAGTCCATGAGGCTTCTCTGGGTACTGTGTACTAACGTCTGTCATTTGGTAATATAGTCAAAACCACTAGAAAACACACAGGAAACCCAGCAGAAGATGTAATGATAGCCTGATAGTGACAAGAGACAGAATCTGGAGGAAGTGGAGCAAAAATCTCCTCATGCTTTTTGTTTCTGTTTTACTTGGGGGAAAGTTTTACTTTTGCAAATGCACAAGGACTCTGGTTCTCCTCTTTCCCTGAAAATATTATTGCTTATATGATAAATCAGGTAAAATAGCATCTACTTTTTACAGTGGAGCTCAGTTCACAATTTCTTGGTTATATACAATGTTATTGACAATGTTTGAGAAAGCATGATATGGTATCAGAGATGTCTTGTTATTGTGTCTGAACTAAGCAAAATCACTGATAATCAAGATTGTCTGAAAAGCCTCACTGATAAATGCCTGCTTACTTTCTCCAAGCTGGGTGCCTTTTGCTGCTCTGAGTGGTACAAGACAGCATGTAAACTGTGAAGGAAAAAAATTAACTGGCTATGATGTTTTTGCATAATAATGCAAGACAGGTGTCATTCAAGAACAAAAAAGATGCTTATTTTAGAATAAAATTACTTGATTAAATCATGAGCTCTTCACTGCCTTCAGCTCATGAAAGTTGCATACAGATTGTGGACACCAAGTCAAGTAGCTGAGGACAAGTTAATGTTAACAAAAAAGACTTCACAAAAGCAGAAAGATGAAGTCACAAAGACATGAAAACCAGCAGGACATAATTCCACAGGTGTAATAGTTATTACTGGAGAACCAAGGAAAGTATTATTTTCTCATCAGAGAAGAAACACTATGACAAATGATGTCAAACAGACTAGACAAAAAACTACAACTGAAAGAAATACCAACTTAGGAATGCAAGGTTTTCACTGAATTGGCAAATACCCTTAGGACATTTGCCCCATTTCCAAAGTCTGCAGGAAAATTATTTGTCTTATTCATTTCAATCCTGGTGTTTAAAATTGAGATTTTAAACAAATTGTGTTCATAATCTGAAGGTACATTTCAGTTTATGGGGTTCTAAACGCAACTTTTTGTCAACTACTTTTTTTTCCAAATTCAGTGAACAGAAAGAAAATAAGAGAACTGCTTGACAGCATTGCAACACCTGCTATTATCAGAAGATAAATTGCTTGTGGATAAATCAGGATGCAGACATCATCACTATTACCAAGAGTGCCCTATAAACATTATGAGTGAAAAGTCCACACAATAAACGGGAGTTTTCATCTATAATTTTATCTAGTACTAAAAAGCACAAGTGACTGTGCATTTGACTAAAGAGTCACTCTGAAACAGCAGTGGCAAGGCAGAGCTGCTGCAATAGCCCTGGAACAGGGGCTAACACTCCCAGCCTTTTTTTTTAATTATTATTTTTTGATCAGAATGTGCAACTAGCTCACAGCAACACCCATCTCTTTTCAGTAACTCTCTCGCAATGATTATTTAATAAAGAGTCAGCATTTTCCTAGCTATTTTGACAAGGCCACAAAAGAATATGTTGAGGTTTGCAGTCTAAAACCTTTTCCTTAATTGAATTTGCTTTTAGTGCAAATAAAATCAGCATAAGATCACCAAAAGTGTTCTTGCAATTAAGGAAAAAAGCATGGCAAATATACTCAGAAAAACATCCTCAAGTTGGTTATTTTCCAGACCAAATTCCTACAAGAGAGAAATTACACAATTTGGGTTATTCTTTGGATTACGCCAAGATGCCTATCTCATACATAATCAGCACAACAGAAAGTATTTAAGTGGTGCTCTCTCTCCTAGTCTTATCATTCTCTTCTGTCAACCCCCTTCTCCAGTCTCCCCCATTTTCCTCTTTCTGCTTCTATACAAAATCATTCCACTCACAGATTTCTATGTCTTATCCCAAGCACCAAGAGCTTCCTTTCCCAGCATATCCATGGGCCCACTGCTTGGCTAATCCCATCTTCCTCCTTTCAAAGGAGATGCTGTTAGCAGAGCTGAAAGGCCCACTAGAATACTAATCGCCTGTTGTCAGCTTGGATGTAATACGTACTCCTGTGGTCAAAAGCTCGGGTGAATTGCAGGAAGCTAAAGAAGCAGCGAAGTCTGTATCTGAAACTACCTACCTACCACTTGTGCCAGTATTATAATGCATACAAAAAATGAGCAGAAAATTAACTGAGCTTGTTCAATCATTATCTTCTGCCTAGAAGCATTATTCATGTCCCAGCCTTTCTTACAATCACCCCCACTAGCCACATTATTCTCTTTGGCTTAATAAGTTTTATTAATCATACACAATGAGCTTGAAGAGCATGAGGGCAAATTTTATTGCAGAAGGGAGATACAGCAATTAGGCAGCTGAGGCCTTTTAGTGCCTCCAACATGTGGGTTTGCCTGAGCTGTGGGTTGATAACTCAAGCTTTTAGTTGGCAGTAAACAGGTGATAATCAAAGCCTGACTAGGCTACAATGCTGTACGCTAATCTTCTGAGAGGCTACAGCAGGACTTGCTCTTGAAATAATAATTCAGGCAAACCATGGTCTATCTGACTCTTAAGAGCTGCTGAACTGCCAGGAGAGCCCATTTTGCTGAGTACCTGCAGCACAAAAGGACCTATCTCGCTGCCAGAGGACCTTGTTTCAGCACATCAATGTCTCCTCAGAATTTCCAGGAAATGCTGACATGTTGCAGGTGACTGGACCAATTCCACCAAATACAAATTAAAGGGGAAAATAAAATCATGAGCACAGAAGCCATGCTTTTCAGCCAGGGTTAATTATCACAGTGCTGTTTCTCCAGAGGGTTTGGTAATCCTCTATGCTATCATCTCCCTGTCTGTCTGCATTAGGTCTTACTCTTCAACACTTCACTTGGTGCAAAGGAATTATGGAAAGTTCTTGTTTTGCACCCTAAAAATCACAATGCATGTGCACCATGACTTCCAAAAGCGCACTGCTCCACAGCCTGTCTTCATTTTGACAGCCATGTCATCCTTCGGTCTGGATGCAATTGTCCAGCTTATGAATAAGACAGACCCAAATTGCTGTAGTTGTCCACAGAAACGATCCATGCTCATTATTGCAGTGAGCAACACTGGCCTAGGAGCCTAGGCTTAGGTTCCTTAGGGAACTGGGCAGTTCCGTAAGAAATGAGAGATTTTTCCCCTGTTTCAGAGGCTGCTAGCCACAACTTTGACAGCACTGTGACTGTGAAAGATTGCAGCTGACATGGAGAACAGAAAAGGATGCTGGATGGTGCCTACCATGCACTGCCAGCTGTGGGCCAGCAGAACTGGGAAACTGCTTCCTGAGACTAAGGCACTACTGTGGATTTCACTAGAGCTACAAAATGTTTTTCCTAGCTAGCATTGCTGAAAACCTGTTTTCACTAATTCCAAGTTATCTGTCACTTATTTCTCCCAGAGGCTTTATACATGAAAAGGTGTATCTCCTTCTCCACAGATGCCATGAAGAAGCTCTGAGATAGCAACCCATCATTGACATTTAACACCACAAGAAAGGCTTCACTTAGTTACCAGACATGAATGGACTACCTTCTGTAGGCACTTGTTGTTAAGGCAGAGAGTCACTCTTCATGCCTTTCTGACTAAAATGAAAGGCTGGAGCAATGTCAGTAGGTGCCACCCATATCTATTTAGAAGTGATAAAGTGAAGTGCAATTAAAAGGCATTGGGAGATCCTCATGCCTAAGAACACTGACAAAGCAGAGATGACATCCTGCAGCAACAAGCAGGCAAAGGCCGTTCAAAACACACATCTGAGTATACTTACTGCTGCATTAGTGTTTGGAAGGTCTGATAAATCTGACAAATTAAAGCCGAAATTAACAACCAGTCTGTGGGAGTTTATTTCAGTTTAGGGGCATGATGATGAGAGGAGATAAATTGTTTGGTTAGGGGCTTTTTTTTGTTCATTTTAAACAAGCATATCACCTGCATTTTTCACAACTTAACGCTTCTGTTCTCAGTAAAACTATGCTGTAATCTCAGCTTCTCAGAAACTGGCCAATAAACTTTTACCTGAATAGCCCCAGAACTCATTTCAATAAATATTTTCACATTTACTTTAAAACGAATCTTAGAAAATTTCCTATTGCTATTTCTCATTTCCATATCAAGTACAATTTCAAATTGGCTTTGTTTCTTCCATTACCAATGCAAACAAATTTTAATTGAAAAAGAAATACATTAAAAAAATAAAAAATAAACAAAGATGACAAACAACGGATTGTCATCTGCCACATGTAACTATCTACACTGGAAAAAAAACAACCCTCACTTATTTCTGCTGGATGCATTTCTTTGACCTTCTATGTTTTGGGATCCCCTGTGTCACTTTCTGGTTTCCAACACAATTGAAAAGAGGATCCAGTAGCTAAAATAGAAAAAAGTGCTACATTTTCACCAGCAATCTGTTCCTCTGGCACAGAAATATGTCAATTACTGATTTGAGGAAAAGACAGCACATACCTCAGAGCCCACTTTCAAACAAAATTTAGGTAGTTATTTCCCCAGCTCAGTCTTTAAAAGTTTCAAATGTTTCAAGAGCTGTACTGATACTTAGAGAAAGAGAAAAATAATGTACTAAAACAGGTTGCGCTCTCCTACTGTCTTCAGATCTGGAAAGACAAAGGCTTTTGTGGGGCAGTTTTGAGAGTTATGCTGGCCTGCTGTGCATCAAGGTCTGAGATTTGCTAGTTGAAGTACAAGTTCCAGCAACTGAGTATCCTTAGTAACTGAGCTGATATTAGGCCTCTTGTGCCTATGTTGTTAATAGACCAGTCTTGGATTGTAATTCTGATAGATTCCCTCTACGCCAGGAGGCGTGACCACTTCTGTTTTCTCACATGATGGTGTGGACCTGAAGTTTTCAGTCTGCAATATGAAGAAAACCATGTACCATTATATTACATTGTAGAATTTTGTGGAACAATCATACCTAGAATCCAAACAAAAAACAAGACCAGGAGAAAGCTCGTAAGGTTACTTTTGCAAAAGAACTGTGAAGTTATTTCTCTAAGCTCTGTGAGCAAAAGGGTGATGCACAGAGGGCAAAACCTGAACTGACTGAGCGATGCAACAACCACCTTCACGGAGCCTAAACAGGAGAGCCTTTTGAATTAATTTTTTCTTAATGTAATTGAAAACAAATTTTGAAATGCCGGCATTTTCAGTGAAATAGATGATACTGAACAATGGTAACTTCTTCGAGAAAAAAAAGGCAGGTCACAAGCAAACCAATTTAGACACCTAAAATAACTGAAAGCTTTTGACTTTGATCTCCACAACTCCCACTCCCATCAGTCAAATTGTCCTGAATGCCATAGAAAAACATATCAGAAAATTAATCATTCTAACTTCAGAGAAATGTTTGACTAGTTTGCAACAAAGTACCTGGCCATTAATTTAACCATGAGCAGAAAACAAAATATGAAATAATTGTTCTTTCAATGTGCATTAAGTGAAGCAGCAGCCCTGAGGAAAGAGCAGCATATTGTCATGCTGTTAAATACATATCATGACACACTGGAATTCGAGAGGAAGTAAAAGTTGTGGTGGCAAACTTATTGTTGCTGTTTCCTAGCTTCTGAGTGTTTGAACTGCAACTTATGAAATTTTATTTTTTAACTATGTTAATGTCTAACACAGCATAAGGAAGTGCATCCTTTTCCCTTATTGTAAAATGCATGTTTGTTTTCATCCAATCTTTAATCAGGCATGTTTCTGCCATCAAGGGCAATACACACTCTTAAGCAAAAGATCAGAGTTAAGATTACTCTGTGAAGCAGAAATGTGAAAATATTAACTTTTGGAAGATTTAATATCTAGCTTAACCATTGGCACTGTAGAAGTAATTTATAGCATTCTTGGGCAGGAAATGTACTACTTCACTCTTCATCTAGTGCTTAAGCAATTACTCAGATACTCTGAATATACATGAAGATAGAGCCATCCAAACAGTAGACAACCTCCCAGATACACTCTTCCTCATTCCCCACTCCAGGCACACACAGAGATAAATGGGAGTTTTGTCAGAGCAAACATATTGCAATAAAATTACATACTTAAGTGAAGAATATTTAAAAGAAACCACAAAGCTCACACATGCAAGAAAAAGTCCACTTACTGCAAATGGTTCTGCAAACCCACATGCCAAGTTACGTAACCAGCAAGCTGAAAGTAGAATGTCAGGAAATTAAAATGGTTTGATGGGGCAAGGTACACAGCTGTTATGTCTGGAGTTCTCCTCTAGCTGCCCTCAGCTGTTGAAAGACTTTCTTCAAAATACAGTTACGCTTATAGATTAAGTTCTTAATTTTTTTTTTGTCTTGCTCTTGAATGTGATGTTGTTTTATTTTGCCGTTCATTGAAACTTTTGGTCACCCTGGGAGACATGACTGAGTTGACTTGGATAGGTGCATTTTTCCTCGGTTCTGTGGTGACACACTGGACCAAGGAACTCATCTGAGCACATTTTCTCATCTCACCTGCCTCAAAGAAGTATGTCACTCTGTGACAGGGACAGCCTTCTATCAAAGTGCTGCAAACACTGGTCAGTCCCACAACCGTCAATGGCAACTGCCCTTCTGTTTACTTCTCCTGTCTTTCTGGTTTCCTCACACTGCCTTCCCTGCTCTTCTAGGGCACACCTTCCCTTGTTGCCCCCTCTTTCCAACCCTCTTGTACCCGATTTGGTCAAACCTGGTTCATGAAATACATCTGCAATGTAACATGCCTAGTGCAGGAGGAATAATCTGAAAGACATTGAGCACAAAGAAGAAGCTGAGAGAAGCAGTAAAACTAGAGCAGCACTAACGCAATGGAGGGGAGTAAATCAAGCACTTTGATTCTCTGCAAATTTCCTTGTTTTACAGTTCAGTCACCTCTATGTTGCCTTCTTCCAGTGCTTCATCTCCTACTCTCCTGAAAAACACTCTTGCCTTCAGCCTGCTATTCTCTCTTCCTCAAATTTAAGACTCTACTTGGGCTTCTTCCCTTCGTACCCCATCACAGCTGTCTTACTTGACTGCAAGAGTAGCAATCCATCATCTGAGTTCTCAGTATCAAATTATTCAGTATAGGCCTGACCCGGCATCAATGAAATCTATACAGCTTGAGAAATTGCCAGTGTACCATAGGGAAGTATGTACATTTGGCCTAGTTGTACACTTGCTCAAGGATTGCTGATTGAACCAGGGAGTTTGTTGGTGTCTAGTCATTATAGACTGGTTTGTGGACTGTCATTCTTATGTATAGAATTTTATGCTCATAAATGAAGAACAATCAAAATAATTCTAAAAACTCAAAACCTACCTTACTCTCAGAAATAATCCTTTTCATCCTGGATGACTCTGTCATATATATAATGCATTAATATCTTAATCACTATGGCTCTTACAAAACTCTGGACTTGGTTTTAAGTTCCACCCCTTATTTTATTAGGGCTTTTCCAAAAGGACAACACATCATATACGGATATTTTCCTCAGTCCTTGCCTCCCACTCCACTCCCAGAAATTGTATACATGTACTTGTACCTGCACACAGTCAGCAATGGAATTGTAATACACTTCAGGCTCATCAAATGACTTACCTCTGCACCTGAAAATCAAGTATAAAGTCACAACACTGACAGCAGCAATGCTTGCAGATCCTCCTATCAGGAGATAGGGAAGCCTGGAAGAAGTGCCTGAAAGGTGAGAAAAGAAAGCTACTTAGAGCTAGACATCAGTATCCACTGACTACATGATGTTAGTACCTACCCTAGCCAGAGGGGAAAGCTAATCCTCTACCCCCACAGCTCAAATGAGCTGAGGGACACAGATGAGATGTCTGGATGCCAACCAGCAATAGGAAGCTGCCTCACACACCCAGTCATTTGTGTGTACAAACACACTTTAATTTTCAACTTGTCTGCCTGCACAATCTCATGGGACCCCACCCTGGAGCAGGGGAAGAACATGAGGAGGAAGGAGCAGCAGAGACAAAGTGTTATGAACTGACCACAATTCCCATTCTCCTGTGCCACTCGAGGAGAGGAGGTAGAGAAGTTGGGAGGGAATCAGAACCTGAATCAGAACCCAGGAAGAAGGGGGGGG
>VYZX01031654.1:76563-95122 GCA_013401335.1 Brachypteracias leptosomus
AGTGAGTAATCTCCCTGTCCTTATCTTGACCCATGGGCTTTTCACTGTATTTTTCTCCCCCTGTCTTGTTGAGGAGGAGGAGCAATAGAGCTGCTTGGTGGGCACCTAGCAGCCAGCCAAGGTCAACCTACGAAAAGCAGAATGAGGAACTCTTGTAAAACAGAGCGGGAATAGAAAGAAGAATGCACTGAAAGTTTCTCAATACAATGCCACAAAATACTTGGTTGCAACTGACTACCTCAAGATTATTCAACGTGCATTAGGACTTTGGTTTATAACCCCACTAAGCAATCTGCAGAGTCCTGGCTTTCAGTGGGAACAGCTGCACAGAACAGCACAAAGAAGCCCAGGAGGATGATGAAGAGCAATTACTGAACAATGTTATTTACATGGCAGGTCTAGAGATCGAGTCTGGTTTGTAGCTGGGTGGGTAACCAGGCAGGTGACAGTGGGAAACGTGCTGTTGACCCAGCCTAGGTAGCTCACTCTGGTCACTGTTCCATTGGGGTGATGGACTTCTTCAGTGCTGTGATTACTTGCAGGGTCCCAGGAGGTGTCAGCAGCTGGCTTGCCAGCAGATGCTTGGCAGACAGCCACCCTGCTCTTGTCACAAGTCAGAGTCACTGTAGGAGGAACTACAGAAGAATTAAAAAGATGCCACAAGCACTATTTCTAGTTCAGTATAAAATCACCAACTGAGAAACTGAAAAATAGGTGGTACTTTTTAGTTTGCATGACCAATTCAAGAGATTTTAAAATAATTTGGAATATTAGAATCAAAAATCTTTAAGAAAAAAAAAAATACATCAAAAAGTCCAAGGTGAGTATCTCCAAAAGTAGATAGCTGCATCTAAAAGTACTGCTTCCTTGTGTTTTCCAAAAGGTGACTACAGTGATAATAGGGAAAGATGGGGTGACAGAGAGGGGATGAACAAATGAAGATTTGTAAGTACAACAGTGCACATACTGAGGAAAACACAACTTGTTGAAGGCTCCACCTAAAATATTCAGGAGATTGGGTAGGTAGAATCAGTAATTTGGCAGTAGGGAAATGAAGGAGAAATCAGACAAAACTGTTCTGTCTAAAGTCCAAAAACTCATATTCTGCATTTGACAAAACAGGCAAAGGCTTGGACAATACCCTAAGCTGTTAGGAGAAAGGCAAGACCCTGCAGGGAAGAACAAAAAATATATCAAGTGACAAAAATTAATAATAGCAATTACAGAATTCCAAAATTAATTTCCCATAAACCTTCTGAGTATCACTAAAAATTAATATGTCCAGAACACACAAATTTTTTTTATATATTTATGGAAACCTAAATAGTTTACCTGACCATCTGAAAAAGAGTATTTGAAGTATTGATTATGCTTGCTAATATTCTTTTGGCCCTGCCTAGGTTGAAAATAGACTAGTTTCATTTCTATTTTAGGGATGCAGTCTTATAGATAGCTTTCAGCATTTCTTGAAGAATGAAATATTTCTAGATAGTGTCCTGAAACTTTTGCTTCCTTCCTATTCAGTTCTTACCCAGACAAAACACACATTGACCTCATCATTGTAAATTTTGGTTCTGCATATATTTATTTGCTACCTTCTGTTTGTATTAACTTAGCCAAGAGCGTATATTCCTGGTTGTGTGAATATTCACACGACATTCAAACTCTACATTATGCCCAAAGAACCCCCTCAGAAACTAGGCAGACTGTTGGATTGGTGTATTTTAAAGCCTCCTCTGTTCATTAGTTAGAAGAAGTTAAAAAAAAAACCCGATTACAAAACCTCTAGATTATTTCTCCATAGAACAGCCAGGTCCCATTGCATAACTAGTCATGCTTTATCCCCTCTTCAAATAGCCAGACTAAATCAGCTTACCTTTTTATTTTCAATTTCAGTATGTATCCAAAATTACTTTGTTTTTTCACCAGCAAATCAAATTATTTTTTTCTACACACACACACACAAAGAAGATAAAAATCACAAGGTGTGTCTTACCTATCACAGTCAGAGAGAAGAAAGAAAGAAAATTCCCTTGAGCGTTGGCAATTTCACAGGTGTAATTTCCCTCATCATCAAGGCTCACAGGGAAAATACGAAGAGCAGGGTCACTGTCAGGTGAATATTTCCACGTTATCCTCTTACTGCAGTTTAACTTCATTGTCTCATTGTGATCACTTCTATAGGCAAACAAGCAGCACATGCTGCATTTCATCTTCCATGTCACCATTAGCCAAGGCACATTGGAGATGTAAGGGCAACTCAACACAGCCTCATGACCAGCCTCCACACTCACCATGTTGTAAGCTACGTAAGAAGAAAAAAAGACATTAAAAATGATGCTACAGCCATCATCAAAGCATAGGGAACTCTTGACTTCACTAAACTTAAAAATTTCTACTTCCTTACTGTACAGGCAGCCTTGGGGACACATTTCTCTGTGCAGATACACATATAAGTAGTATTCAGTTTTCAGGTCTAGCTTCCTGCTGTCACTCTCTGGAGTCTGGAAATGCAGTGGAGATGGCATCTTTCCACTGTGGACACTGTACAGGTATGTGATGTACAGCTGCAGAGCTGCAGTTCCTCCATCTTTTTTGGAGTGACAGATTTCTATCACTTTAATATGGGCTTTGAAAAACGGATGAAGAGGGCAAGATTCACCCTTAAGGGCAAGGAAACTTCTTTTTTAAAAAATTACCAAATTGGGCATCTTGGTTAAAGTGCAAGTAAAACTGAGGATAGCAATGGAACATA
This sequence comes from Brachypteracias leptosomus, assembly GCA_013401335.1. Taxonomy (NCBI): domain Eukaryota; kingdom Metazoa; phylum Chordata; class Aves; order Coraciiformes; family Brachypteraciidae; genus Brachypteracias; species Brachypteracias leptosomus. The sequence goes on from VYZX01031654.1 coordinate 79,319, forward strand.
ACACCTGTAACAAGGTTAAAACCCAAGACCACTTGGTGCAGTAGTTCACGAGGCGTATTTAGTAAGGGGCATACATAGGTCCCTTTTCTACCAGAAGTCATAGCTCTCCTGATGTTGTCCCGGTTGAACAGGAAATGAGTCTTCATATGCTCTGTGTTGGATTTCTATCAGGTATATCATCCCGTGACACCCTACAAGGCACATGACTATTTTGCTGGCTGAGGTGACATCACTCTTTGCATTCACATTGAACAATAAGTAAAATTTCCCCTGGTGAACTGTGAAGTTTCAGTGTACTGGTGAGTTGGAAATAGAGTATCAGAGAGTGCTGCATGCAGTTCTGGGTCTTTCTCACTTACCTTGCCCTTCAGTGAGACTGTTTAGCAAGAAAAGGAGTGCAACCAGAACTGCCTGTGTCCGAGCCATCTTTAGCAGAAGGAAACAGCACTGCAAGAAGCGAAGGCAAATAAGGTGGCACATAGTCACAAATTGTTGCGCAAATCCCTTCAAAGAGAACAACGTAATAAAACCTCTGTTTTCTTTGAAAACAGAAGTTCTAAACAAGACCCCATGACAAGTGTCATTCTTGTGCTGAAGAAGATAAATAAAAGAAAATAAAATAAAAGAACTAGTACTGTTTACAAAAGAAAGTTTCAAAAATCCAGGTTATCTGATACCATTTTACAGGCATCTCTAGCTGCTCACTATTCATGCCCTGCCAGCTAGCACAAAGATATCTACAGACCTCCTACTGCTGCTGCTTCATAGCCTTGCCTGCAGAAGATGAAAAAAAGGTTTTACAAGAGAAACATGCACACATTACAACTCTTTTTGACAAATCAAGGTAACAGCATGTATAAGAAAATTCAGGGTCTACTTGACAAAGAAATTATTCCTAACCTTTGTATGCTTTAAAATTCTAGAAGGGTAACTCCACTTCTGTACTAGAACAAAAAGGGCAACCATCGTATTGCAAGAGATCAAAAATATGAGTTTATTTCCTGCTTTCATAGACACAATCTATGAAAAGACTGAAAAGGCATCTAGTAACTTACACTATTCTACAACTATAAATACTTTTTAACAAACCATGTCTTATAAATTGCTAGCTCTATTTTAGCAAACAGGCATTGGTTCACGGGTGAGATTGAAACAGTGCTGTCATCCCAACACTTTGTTTCTGTTTCACACAAAAAAGCAGAACTCCATGCTATCCAAAACTTTTCCAGTCAAAATATATATGGTTCTCAGTGGAGAATTTCGATGAAATCCTGTTCAGCTGTTGCTGGAACATGGATTTGGTTATGAACATCACTGATACTCTCCTATGGCTAGGTGTCATATGGAAATGCCCCCAGTTTGTCATGGCAAACTTGCATTATACTATACTGAACAACATACATATGCATTCCCACAGTCCAACTCTCAACCTCTCCTGCTCAGGTCCCAAGGACTGCAGTCAATTGCAGACTCATGCTAGTTCTGTCACAGCAGAAAGGTTCACAACCAATATACTACTGAGCCCTCAAGCAGCTGCAGAATGAAGCTGGAATCTTGGAGTGTATGCCACGTACATTTCCACAGCACTACAGTAGCCACATCCTGACTGCAGTTTTCTGGTGATGTTGCTGTCACAAATTGGTGGCCGCAATTTTGTCTTGAGGCTCCCTATAGCCTGCCCATAAAGATATCTCATTTTCCATCACTCGCCTCTACATTGCCTCAAATTGTCTTCTCAGTAGCCCTTTTATCATTCTCGCCTTTATGCTTCCATTTGTATCTCTTTGATCATTTACTTTCTGAATCAGTCACCTGCAGCCAGAGATAACTGGAAAATGGTGTTTTCATCCCATGGGAAATACTGATATGTTGTTTTCATTCCTGAGTCAAAACCCAGCACTCACCAGACAAGCAAATATCTTTGTGCAATAGTTGATTCAGAAATGTCCTATATGTTGGAACAGGTCTTTCCTTCTGTGCTCTTTAGATCACACACTGTTCACATGCAATTTAAGTACAAGCATGCTTCTCCACCTGAGAGGAGGAGAAAAAGCAGCCAGGATTCACTGTGCACACAGAAACCAATATCCTCATCTGGTATCAACTGCTGTAAAAGTAACAGGCTTCAATTATGCAGCATTAAAAATTTCATTTTAAACATAAAATACATCAGGTGAGGGCTCCCTAATGACAAGTGATAGGACAAGAGGAAATGGCCTGAAGTTGCACCAGGGGAGATTCAGGCTGGATATTAGGAAGAATTTCTTTACTGAAAGGGTTGTCAGGCATTGGAACAGCCTGCCCAGGGAGGTGGTGGAGTCACCATCTCTGGAAGTGTTTAAGAGACGGGTAGGTGTTGTGCTTAGGGACATGGTTTAGTGGCGTTGACAGAGCTAGGACTAAGGTTGGACTTGATGATCTTGAAGGTCTCTTCCAGCTAAAACTATTCTATGATGCCTGGTGCACAGAAGAAAAAACAGAACTCAGCCACACTTGTGCCACAGAAAGAACAACTGCTGTCATATTTGTGAGCTGAGTGCAAGAGGCAGTAATATTTTCTTGAACTCAACAGCCTGATGTTTTTCTTCACAGTTCTAACAAAACACTGATGTATCTAGATTAAAAGCTTTTACTGTAACTTGGAAACAATGCCAGTGCAACCCCATTGATCAGTATTCTGCTACTAACATGCAACAGGCAATGTAACTCTTATATTAAAAGGTTCTCAAATTTAATTTTTATTCACTTAAAATCTTTGCCACAAATGAAATACTTTGTTTTGTTTCGTTCAGTACTGTCAAAAAGTTTTGGTTTGGTATTTTGTTTGTTGGTTTGGGGGTTTTTTCATCAATTTGGATAAATTATGCATGAAAAAGTTGCTTTCAATCAAAAAGTTTGAAAAAAAATTTTAACCAAAAAATAAAAAAGCTGCTTTTTGACCAGAATTACGTAGTGAATTTGACCCAATTTGCAAATAGTTTTTCAGCCTCTTTCAAAGGAAAAGTAAAAAAAGCCCTCCACAATGTTTATCGGCAAATTCAGTATTCGCCAATTTTGATGGATCTATAAATATTCATAACCATAATATTGTCATATTGGAACTTGTCCCAGAGAACTATCTTTTTTTATAAAATGCATAAAAGTCTCATATATATGGGGTTTGTTTGCTCAAAGGAACAGGCATTAATGATTAAAAATGGGGCCTTACAGGAAGAATAGATTATATTACTCTGTTTAAATATTCATGTATGAAACACAGGATTTAGACTGCAATTTTTAAGGTTCACAATCCTTGAATACTTGTGCCTGTAAGCAAGAAGGATGTCTCAAAGTAAAACCCAAAGAGGAAAAACCAAGCACAGATGAATCAAATTCATTTAAAAGTAGCAAATGAATATTTGTAGATTGTCTTGTGTTATTTCTTTTGATGGAATGAAAATGCCTCAATAACTACATTAAAATAAATTAAAGTTTTTACTCAGCCTTGACGGTGGTGGCTGGCACAAGACCATGCAAGATGTGCGTCACTCTTCCATTAGCCTCAGCCTTTCAGCCGGGGGATGGCGCCGCTTACGCTCAGATTCATCCCAACAAATGCTAGGGCTGGAGGAAAGTTACCCAGTTGTCAGCCTGGAAAGGAGCCCTCTGGCCACGGGAGCACAGGAGATGAATGGCAGCAGTGGCAGCGTGCTCTGGTCTTCCAATACTCGCAGTTCTGGGCATGAGTAGAGAGATATTAGCACACACAGTAGGTCCAACCTGGATGCTGGTCTCAGTGGCTGCTCACGAGGCAGCTCCTGCGTGCCAAGGGAACCGCAGAGATGTAGCTCGAGCTCCCCTCCTGCTTCTTCACGAGGGGCCCATATATACTTGCAAAGAAGTGAGAACCATCTCAGTTTAGGACCGCCCACCCCAAATAGCCCCCGTTTACTGCTGAACTCCCTTTCTTATGAGGCTGCTTAACACTTATAGCTCTGTGTCACTTAGTGGTTTCGAAAAACTCTCCACAGTGGTTTCCAGTCCAACTTGTCACCCCACTTCTTTCCTGTGTTGCAGCTGGTTAGCAGCACTTCTGGCAGATTTTATGCTTGATCTGAGGGAGTATGATGCAGAAGGATAGAGGTGCCAGGGGAAGCCCAGTCCTACAGCATGTTCTTGTTCAGTTTTGCGTTGCCTTTTTGTACACCAGTGGTCTGCAGGTGGAAAATGCGACATGAAATCAGGTCAGCTCCCACAAATGTTGATGCTGCCATGAGAATGTGGGCATTGCCAGTAAAAGGTCTGCATTTTCTCATCTTCCAGAGTGGCTTAAAATACAGCCCAGCAGAGAAGCTCCTGAGGACAGGGTGACAGAGCAATGCCTACTCCAGCAGGAAGAACATGCATATCAGGACTTTTGGCTCCTATTCAATATCCTAAGTTTGCTGTGTGAAAAGTTGAGACAAGACACTTGCAAAACAAGCAAGAGAGCATCAAATAAGATGCAAAAATGTCAGCTAGAGCGGAGTGTGGAGGAAGTGTCAGAAGCAGACTCAGAAAGTCTCCCACTTCCCACCACAAGGGCTTCACTGCATGCATTCATGCCACAGACCACAGCTTTCTTTGCATCCCATGCTCTCAGCCCATGTCACAGTGCACAGCTATGTACCTTCTTAAAATACATTTATAGCATCTGAATTTGCTAACAGTATCTGCGCTGTGGCTGTGTCCACGTGTGTATGTTGCTGCATATATTTATAAAAATCAATATATAGAGATACAACATTACGCACACACTTTTAGAGATGTTGCACTTAAGTGACAAGGTATCTAGGTATACTCAGCTAATGAGGTTGCATAACTGATTATATACCCTTTTCCATATAGCTCTTATTCAAGTGGATTCTTTAAGTAGAGCATCTACCAGGGTGTTTCTCCCAAAGAGTGCAGCTTGCCCAGGCAGAGGCAGCACTCACTCACCACTGGCAGCACCACCACATACATCAGCAGGCAGTCATTAAAATTCACCCCACAGCAGGACATCCAGGCCCATAGTGTGACCCAGGCTTAGACCTCCATCCACCTTTCTCTCCTCCTGAAGAGGGGATGCCTCCACCCGTGAGGCCTGGAGTCAAGCAGCTATCTTCAAAATGGAGATAGGAGAGCAAAACTGTGCTGGCAGCACTGCCTCACCAGTTTTCCTCACCTCTTTTCCTCCTCAGCTTCCTGCTTGGAAAGCTAAGCACTGCATATCCCACAGCCCTCCTACACAGCAGGAAAAGTTATTTGGCCTGTTTGCAAAGTTTCCATCACTAGAAATCTGGGTTGCACTTTGCTTTTACATGGTTTATTGTCTGAACTAGTTTATGACTTCTGTAACAATAAATAGCCCCTGATTAAGGAATTTAAAAATGCATCCAAAGGGATACACCAGAGGCACCTTTGAACTATGTAGGCTTCCAACGAGCCCCCTTGAACAGGATGATTTTCCCGAGTGAGGCAACATGTCACGTAAAAGAAGTTAAAGTTGTAGATGCTGACTGCAGGTTGCATGGGAGTCCCTGCAACTCAATAATGAAGAAAACAACCTCATTCAAAGTCCAGATTCAATACTGGAGTCCAGCACCTCTACTCAATCAGGCTTATGTACATGTGCTATAAAACTTCTCCAAATCAGCTTTAATGCAGTTAACAAGGGCACAAGGAAAAGTGGTCTTCTTATGACAATAAGGGATCCTGGCTGAATGCATACTTGGATAATTAGCTTGAAAATCAAGTTTTCATTGAAAAAGACATTTTCATCTGGAAATTTTAGACTAGCAGCCTGTATTTCTTTATAGGTTCTAGAAATATGTATTTCACTATCTACTGAAACGTATCTTTTTCCTGTTAACACAAGGCGGTTTTGAGATGGCTACCAAAATAACTTTTGGTCTTTCCTGTTAAACAAGCAGATAGCATTGACCTGGCAAAGAACAAGAAATGGATACTACAGGTTTCTGATCAGCTCCTGAAAGAAAACCTAGCTCTGGCTATACTGTTGTCAAAGACAGGGAGAGGTCATCCTGACTTGTGAAGAAGATTTTTATTTGAGAAAATTAACATTTTTTATTACTGAAGGGCACTTATCTCAGAGAATGCCTACAGTCTTGACTACACACCCTTCATAGCAGTATGTACCTTTATACCAAGTGTTGTTCTGAATAGACAGAACCTATAGGTAGCTCCTATGGGAGCTTCACTCAGTGTGTTCATGTCCCCAGTTACCATGGATATATACTCATGCTCCCTCCCTCAATATAAAATGTCTGTCTGCTGTCTTATTGCTTACAGTCCTCCTGCAAGCACCTTGTATTTATGACCTTTCATCTCAAGCACTCGTTTTCACAGTAGTTACAAAGCAAGCGGTTTGGAAAAAGCTTTTATGCTTATACATAGCATAGACTACTGAACTTTGAAGAGCTAAAAATCTCTTCAGGCTCAAGAGAAGTGCCTATTTAAAATTCCTACTTCATCTTTTAGTGCCTTTCAAAAATAAAAACATAATTCTCCTTAGTTTCTTTTCAGCTGTTCCTTATAGTTGCCAGGAGGTGGAAACATAGCTACACCAACCTACAAGAGAAGCATCATGTTGATATGTAATTGTACAGCACGCTGCCTGCTGAAGAATAGTGCTAAAAATATCTGCAGTCTGAGTTGGCTCAGTGAAGCCTAAAGCATAGGATCACACAATGCTCTTCTTGGCCCCCACCCTCCTTCCCCCAGCTAGTGAGACATCTATACTGCTTATTACTGCTGCTCAGCATCAAGGATGCCCTTTAAGCAGCTGGTTCTGTCAGATGTGACATACACGTTTATTTCAACAAGAATCCAAAATCAGGCTGCCATTGATGGAAAGGCTCACAAAGCAGCAGCAATTGCAGCCCTTCAGAGCTGACAAACAATCAGATACCTAGCAAAGTGATGAGGAGACAATTGATCATTTGACTAATTTATTTAGAAGATTTTATACATGCCCAAGTATAAAAACACGGCAGAGTTCAGAAGTGCTCATCAGACAAGCTTTAGTAACCACAGAAACAGATACAGATCTAACCAATCTTCCTTTAGCCATTTGGTGCCAAATTTTAAATCCTAAGTGAGAACCCCTTACATAAAAGGCAAATTTCCAGAAATACTTGGAAAAGGAGAGAGACACACAACACTCTTAAAAGACTGTAGACAAAATAGCTTTTCAAAACATCCCACAGTAAAACATTGTGCCTGTTTTGGGATTTTGTTTACAGAACAGTGAGTCTGACACTGACTTTATTTCTGTTTCCTGTGCATCCCCCCGCTTGAGCTCATACTGCTGAGAGTTGAATAAGGGCCTCGAGCTTTCTCAGAGCAAATTGAAGAGCACAGAGGATAGACTAGGAATATGTCAGAAGACGTTTCAGAGGAGAGGAGAACCCAGGAAATCCTTCTTTGCACAGAGAACTGTAGCAGAAAGGGAAAACCTCCCTCTGGGAGGCAGGTCCCAGAAAGTACAGCTGGAAAGAAACCATCTCTTCATTTCAAAGAGCATAACACTGAGAAATCTGTCACCTCAATGAAGGTAAAACTGACATGAGATGCAAGAGAATTTTGATTCTAGGACTAGAAAAGGCATGAAGAAATTCTTCTTTTCTGCCTAGGAGGTAGAAAGGGTTAACAGGTAAAGCAAATAGTCCCAATGAACCAGTATCAGGAAGTACAGAAATAAGTATCCCGAAACCTTAAAGTGTGCCATGAAACACAATGTGAATCCCAGATATCCATCTTGTGCAATAAAATGAAGTTGCTCTTACAGCATCTCAGGAATGCTATCTTGTTTAAGCAAAGCATCTTAGACTTCACAAACAGTGTCTTCATGGTAGAAGTCCTTGGGTGGAAAAAACCACAAATACATATACACACACATACAAAAATAAATATGCTGGTATTCAGGAGGAAAATGTACCAATCCAAATTAATAAAACACAAGCTTATTCAAAAAGTAATTAATGCTAGACAACATCTCAGAGGTTTTATTGAGGGGTCATTTGGCCAAGAAGAGAGAGACTTTCACACATCTAAATCACCCGGCTGAGCTCAGGCTTAGTATTTAATTTGCAGGATACTTTATGTCACATTAGCACACAACTACATATTCCCAAATGGCCATACAGGAGGCATCTGAAATCCATAAAACAATGGTTCTGTGCTCATTCGGTGCACTCTGTTTTGTCATGCCCAGGAACAGGACATTGAACCAGGTGACTTCTGTGGATGTTGGCTGGAATCCAGCTCAGCTGCACCTTCTGTAAAATCGCTCAAAACCAAAATGAATGCAAGTTAGTTGGGATCATTTCACCTTCCTGCCTGGGAAGTTTCAGCCTGCTAACCTCCATGGAATTACTACAGTGGAAAAGTGGGAGTCTTTACATTTAAGGGCCATGCCAGAAATCCACCTGTGAGACTTGTGTTTTTATAAAATCAATCATAAGTTTTTTCTTCAGGATTGAGAGAGAGAGATCTTCTTACCTTTGACATACACAGTTATCCAGGATATCATGGCCATAGCCCATATCTTCTCCAGATCAGAATCCACCCTCACAGCTGTGTTCTGTTCCAGCTCACCCTCTGTCCTCTCTATAGTATTTACAATGCTCACACCTGATAAAACAAGGACCGAAATGCAAATAAAAGCCTGCAGAACTGCATCTACCTAAAACTTAGTGGCAAAAAGGTGACTGAAGGTGTAATTTTTATTTAATTTTTAGTCAAAATATGTTGGAGAAAACTTTAAGAAGATAAAAGATTAATATAATCCTTACATCTTTACAAAGCTAGGAAAAAGGCTTGGAAGGAACATGAGCTGGTTTCTCAGCCTGCTCCTGATCAGAACCAGCCTACGAAGCTCTAGTAGCTCACCACCACCGCAAGCATCAGATGAGAACCTTGGCTAGTCTGGCCCATATTCCTTTCTGCTTGAGGCAGCTGAAGTCATTTGTCACAAGTAGCAGACACCATACTATACAGTTAAGACCTGGACAGAAATGATTGCACAAGGGCACTGTCACTGTTTCAGCCCTCCCAGTTCTTCTGTTCGATAATTTATCTTTTCTAAGTAATGAAGCAAGAAGAAGAAAAATCACCTTAATAAGAACAAAAATAATACACAGTGGTGGCTGCCATATCTCAAGTCCCACTCCCTCTAAGCACCAATCCTCCCTGAGGTCTAGATACACCACAATGAATTCAAGAGGTGATAAGGCTTGACTGTTTACATACACAAAGGTCTCCTTTTAAGAAAATACATAGATCTCTGTTTTAGAGAAAATAACTTTACCACCTGTGAATGTAGCTGTGGTTATAAACCCAGAACAGATGTTAGATGAACTGAGGCAGACCTGCATCTAACCCCAAGACTACATTTTCCCACACTGCTTTTTCCACCCAATTCCTTGCGGCTCTGGTAACAGTGCTCGGAGTAGAAATCCCATGGGAAACTATTCCAATTAGGTTAGAGAGATCCACAGGCAATCTAAAACAAATCCCCAGCATTTTTCACACGTCAGTTTTGCATTTATCATACATAGACAAAGAGACAGAGGAGTATGGAACATTCCACATGTCACAGTGTGGCAGCAATCATTGTTAGGTTCACACCCTAGGAGGAGAGGATACATCTTCATATAAACACAGTTTTTATCATGCAAGAAATTTTGCTTTGGAAACAACCATGTGATCTCCTAACTCCCTCTGCAAGAAAGCTCCTGGACACACAGAGCTTACCTGTTACATTCATTCTAATAACGTGGCCCACAGCCACTAGAACATCATTCTTTATTTTGGCCCTGCACTGATAGTAGCCACTGTCTGACTGGTTGACATCCTGAATTTTCAGAAGCAGAGAGGATGTGACTTTCACCTCGGGGTCTGAGTTTTGTGAGAGGTGCAAGCTTTCCATATCCTTTCCAAACCCAGTCTCATGTTGCTTCTCTGCTTTTTTGTACCAGTGAGCCTCCACTTGTGATGACTGATTCTGTTGATGTTTGATGAGGCAATTCAAATTCAGGGTCTCTCCTTCTTCCAGGTATTTCGTGGTAGATGTATAAATGATTTCCAGCATACTGTGTTCTGTGGTAAAAGAGAGCAGACATTAACTGAACTGACCTTTGTGATAGGCCAGCTCCCCTCTCTCACCATACTTCTCCGTCTGTTTATGCACTGTGAAAGCAGGGGCTATCTTATGCTCCAGGTACCACCATAAAACCAATACTTTTTCCTTCGTGTGAAAAGAAAAATCTCTGTTTCGAATCATAGATCCTGCAGCAAAGGCATTATGCAAACAGAATATTCTTTATAAGCTTTGCCATTTTCATAGAAATGGAAGATGAGAAGTGTCCTTTCTTCAAAAAAGAAATCGAGAGCATCAGGGGAGAGGGATATTTGAGTGGTGGGTTGGGTTGTTTGTTTTTTTCTCCTCAACTTGAAGGTTTTTGCTTCCATCAAATATTGAACTATTCCATGGAAAGAGAATATAAAAGTAGTGTGATTGGCTCAAAACACTGCTCTTTTGGGATCAGATTTCACCTCCTAGCTCCATGGGCAAAATCCAGCATGGAGAAAACAAGAGGCTGAAAAACATCATGCAGGGCATGCCCCACTAGAAGCTTATTGCAATAGAAATTTTTTCTTTCCCATAACCCAGACAGCATCTCTTGGCCACATCAAGTAACTTCTAAACAGGATTTTTAAAATGCCAACAGCATGCTTTTCCTTGCCAGGGTTCCTCCTTACCTGATACCAGCACTGCCAGAGCTGTCACTTGGAACACCAGAATGGGGCCGCCTCCAGCCCTAGCAAGGGACACTGCAATCAGAGTCATCTTCTGCACTAAAAAAAAGGAAAAAGAAGAAAAAAAAAATCATAGGCAGTTACCCATGAGTTCTTCTCATAGTACAGAGATAGCTAGTATTACCGAGCTTGGTACCACAAGCCTGTCCAAGCAGTTACAAAGCAGTCAAAAGTGCACAGACCTTCCTCTGAAGTGATGAGCTTGTAAATGACAAAGTAACCCTCTATATTTAGGTAAGGCAGAGACATGAAAGCATGTATCTCCTTTCAAAAAGGAAAAAAAAAAGCGAACAAACAAAAAACCAACAGGACGATAGATGTCACAAACCGGAACACCCACACACACATGCTATCCGTAAACTCAAGTTGCAGGTAACAGGCTTACTGAGGCTGAGAGCACTAGCTAAAAAACTGTAAGTTAGGACTTAGACCACAATGACACAATTATTGCTGCAGTCTACAGTGAATTGAACAACTGTCAACAAATTTCTAAAAGCTAGCAAAATTCCTTTGTAATTGTTTCTCCTTCTCAAGAGGGCACCTGCAAGAGCCTGGCTCCCTGCAAACTGTCTCAGGACATTAAAATTAGTGTACAGAACAGGCTACTGGCATCTCTTTTTCAATGATTAAAAAAAAAAAATCAATTCTTGTTACTAATGTTACTGTATTTGTACTCTGAGTAGAATTTCAATTGTGAGCATCAGGAAAAAAATAGAGAAATTCTGAAAAAACACACACACACATACTTACCACAACATCCTCCTGTTTCAGCCTAGTGTTAAGAGGCAGGGTAGCTCTTTTCTTTACCTTAAAGTAGATTTTTCTTTTCCCTAGAAAAACAAAGCTGGCTTTTAGAAACATCTCTTAAGTACCAGACCAGCAAGTGGAGCTTGGCACACTGCTGGGAAGGTGGAAAATGAGAATGGTTTGCTTGGCCTCCATTTTCCAAAAGGGTAGGTGCCATGAAAATTTCTGAGATTGAATAAGTAACCAAAAATCAAAAGCTTTGGGTTTGTTTGTTTGGGGCTTGTTTTTCCCCCCTCCCTCCTACCACCTTAGACCAAGACACAGAAGAATGCCATGGCAGGACTTCTGATTGTTCCATGTCGTCTACTGCTTGTAATCAGTGTTCTTCTGTGAGTTAAACCAGTTCTTCTGGGCATGCTCTGATCTTCTTGTTGATAGGGGAGGACAGCAAAATGGCAGGAGTGAAAATGAAACCAAGCATTTATCTGAACTATTCTATCTGCAAAAAAATTCCTGTGCAGGCTGTACTTGCCAGAAGTTGAATGTCTGTTTGACTTCTCTGGTATTTTAATTACAATGTCTATTCTTCACTTACTCTTATAATTCAGCCCTTTATAGGCTTTATAAAAGAGTCCCCATACACTTTCTGGTGTCAAGCCTTCAGTTATGGGTCAGCTACCCAGGACCAGATTTTATTGGCTTTTACCTGCTAAGGCCAGCTTAGCTAACATTTTCTCTCTTAGATCACCCAGTAATTTTCAGAGACTTAAAAAGGCTCAGAAGAGGTTTCATTTTCAGAGTGCAGACAATAAGCATGAGTTCAGTTGCTCTTTTAACAGCTTTTGAGATGCATAGAGCGTAGTGGTTAATGTAAGGGGAATAATCAGAGCTGCCAGCTCACAGTCTCTGCAACTCATTAAAGCAATCAAAATCCTTGCTGTTCGCAGAAAGTAGTTCAGTTATTGCAGACACATTTATTGAAAATGTATGCTCCCTGTGTGGCAAAGCCATTCATTTCCAGAGTTGCTTCCAAACTTCCTTAAGAAGACATCACATCCATGAAAGGTGCCGAAATGAGAGCTCAAATAGAAAACATTAGCCATTTACAACTCAAAGAACAAAATGAGATTTTTTCCTTTTTTCCTCTTCTACCACTTTTTTTCATACCTCAGGCCAGTCCCAAAGCAATCACTTATCCTGTAGAGCAGGTAACCTGTTCTTTGAAGTTCATTCAGCACCAGGTCTGTCAGTGGAGTGTAATCCCAGTTACTCAGCCTTCATGGTAGAGCCTGTGGACACATATTGACAAGCAAACAAGACTGAATGTGTCTCTGAGGTTTCTCCTCAGAAACAGGACCGTGAACAGCCTTTTTATTTGAGAAAGTCCTAAGGAGGCCATAACCCAGCACCATGAGTAGTTTCTACGTTCTCAACAGGCATCTGAGCTGAGTAACATAGGAAAATACTGAGGATGCAATGGAACACCCCCTCACACACCCACCATGTTACTCCAAACAAGATTTAAAAGAGGAAAAACCCCACCTATTTCAACCATAGAAAATAATTAAAAAAACATAAAAGCAAGTAGCAAAGCTCTACTTGCTGAGTAAATCTGAATAGCTACTCATTTATTTTGGGGCAAGTGAGAGCTCCCTAGATGTCTCAGCATTAGTAAATTCTATAGAATTTACTAATTTCAGATAGTAAAATCTATAGAATTATAGAATGGTTTGGATTGGAAGGGACCTCCAAAGGTCATCTAGTCCAACTCCTCTACAATAGCTAGGTCAGGATGCTCAGAGCCTGAATTAATCAGATTCAATACAACAGTTAACAAATTTTCACTGCAAGATTGCAAGGCAAGGATATCAGGGCTAGGAAAAACACAGACCACAAGACCAGGCAATATATTCTCCATTGTCCTCATGTATCCTATGTATTTTCTGGTTTAGGAGACTACCTTCTCACAAAAGAAGGAAAAAAGAAAAAAAGAAAAGGAAAAAAAAAATATATGCTTTCAGCTCTTGTGTGTGTTTATAGTAAATCAAAATATATATTTTAGCTATTGTAATCTCAATATTTTAATCCTACTTTGTTTAACTAAAAAAAAAAGGCAACATGGTAGAAATGCATACTCTAAAAAAATGTGTCCTGGGGCTGCTTTGGACTACCATCTTCACATATACATACCCATGATAATGAAAGAACAATTTCTAAAAAGGCAAATTCAAGGATTTGTCTTAGTGGTATGCACATCATATTCACATAGCAAGAGAAAAAGTTAAGTTTTGTTTCACCTAAACCATAAACAAATGAAAAACAGTATAGTCATAAGGAAAAACATATGCAGAAGATAACCAAGTCAGATTAAGCAGTTCACAGCAAATGATCTATAACTAGGTAACACCATATTCCATATTTGCAACAGAGGTTCCAAAATTACATTTCAGAGAATCTATCAAGTTTTCTTAGAACCAGATCCCGACAGCTCCAGTTCCAGCTTTCAGCTCTGTAAATGAGATGGTGGGAAAAACTGGTCCTCATCAAATCTGTGAAGAAGGATGTGTCCTCTCCGTGGTCTGGAACTGCTCTTTTACCACTTTGGACACAAGTGCACCAGGAACAGGCACGATGCAGTTGTGCACCAGACACTCTGGATTTCTAATAGTCCTGCTTGTAAACTGTACTAGATACTTGGCTTTGCCCTGACCATATGGCAGAATTGTATTTTGGATGCATTGGTCTACAACTCAGTGAGGACCAAAAGGCACCTTTTTATCCCCCCAGTTTACCTCAGTTTAAGACCTAGTTTGCTGGGTTTGCTTTTGTAGAATACCATATACACTGGCTTCTATAAATGACAAGTGGGCTGTCATTTTTACTTTCTTATATCTAGAATTAAAACAAGCAAAACCCTCATCAATACCCAAAAGTTCTATACTAAATTTAAACACAAGTCTTTCTTCCATAGTGATCATTATTTTTATTAATCATGGTGTGAAGCAATTTAGAATTTTGAAGAGAACACAAAGAGCTTACAAATTTTGTACCTCAATATATATGTATCCTGCAACTGTAAAGAAAATAGGTCCAGGTACCAATTAGTGAAAAGATACACCTTCTTTTTTCATTTTTTAAAAATCAAAACAATAAAACTAATAGCATCAACCAAAAAACACAAAAGCAAGTAAACTTTAAGAAATAAATGCTCTGCTGTTATCTAAGCTGATTAAATATGTAACTTCACCGTAATGCAGTAAATCAACAGAGTAACATTGTCAAGTCATCAAACTAATATAACAGATTATTGCCACTTACAAAGTCAACCCTAGGAGAATTTAAGACAATGACAACATCTTTCAATTTTAATTCCCTTACTCAACATAAATGCCTACCTGATTTAAGCGTCCATTAGCCACTTTTTCCTTATACCTTACTGTCACTAAACACAATTACAGAAGGCTCTTATTCCATCATCCTCTTCTTCAGAAGGACACAGTGGGCTTTAAAGAACGTATGACAGTTAAATCACATAGCAGCATCTTAAATACAACCATTTACACAAGAGAATCTGACTCAGTGACAAGTTGTGGTTTAAGTTTAGAAAATCATTAAAGGACTCTATTGGGAATTTCTCATGTGCACAGACAAATGCCAACCAAGAGATAACAGTACAACTCTCCTCCACAAACGCAAAACATAAGGCATAGGAAAGTAGAATAAAATACTTCTGATTAACTTCTTCGGATCCTGTCATTGCCCATACAAATGGGCACTCAAATACTGTGGAGCTTACTGTCACACACACGAGTTTCATTCAGGTTTATGCTGGCTTCCCCAGTGACATAAAACTTTAAATTCTTCCTCCTCTGGAAACAGCTTAATGTATCTGCAACTATGTCTGTGGATAACAGAATTTTTCTTTTTCCTTCTCTGATCTTTACTTCTTGAAAGGGCATGTCCCACCTGCTACAGCTCTGAACCCAGTTCAGCATTTCTGGAGAACTTAGATTTTTAGGCCCATCTACAGTCATGTCACTCAGGATGATCTTCAAGACAGGCAATAAGTTAAGATGTTGGAGAGCATGCTAGAGAGCAGGCCTGTGGAAAAAGACTTGGGGGTTCTAGTGGATGAAAAGCTGGACATGAGCCACCAATGTGCAAACGTAGCCCAGAAGGCCAATTGCATCCTGGGCTGCATCAAAAGAACTGTGA